>PVIC010054095.1:0-11650 GCA_004025085.1 Thryonomys swinderianus
TTTTCCTCTTTTTTTTTTTTTTTTTTTTTTTTTTTTTTTTGAGACAGGGTCTCGCTTTGTAGTTCAGGCTGGCTCTGAGCTCACTATGTAGCCCAGGCAAACCTTGAACTCAGCAGTCCTCCTGCCTCTGCCTCCCGAGTGCTGGGATTACAGGTGTGAGCCACCACGCCCAGCATTGTAGGGTGTGATACTGACTGCTGTTGAGCGTGAGTCACCATGCTTCGTATTGTTGTATGCGGTTACGGGGGATTGAACTAGGGACCTTGCACTTGCTAGGCAGGCAGCGGAACCACTGAGCTAAATCTCCAGCCCAGATGCAGCCTTTTAATATGAAAAGCCAATTTGTGAATTTACAGCTCACTCAGGATGGTCTCCATCACTGTGGGAGTGGATGACTATAATTTCACAAATTACAGAAAGCTCCAAAGGTAGAAAACTTAATCTCAAAATAACACCAGCTTAAGATAAAATTTGATCCAGAGCTAGTGAACCATCCCAGTCAGGAGCAGTTCACAATGGCTTCATAGTCCCAGGCATTCACAGAGTCCCATGAAAAAAATGTCCCAAATGAAAACCACAGATCTAATAAGAAAATCTAGTGCATAAGAGATAGTTGACAAAATCTAGAAAATAATATATAACAGCCTTAAATTTTGTTATTTTATTGTGATAAAATCACAACACAATTGGACCCTGTTAAATTTTAGGTGGACAATCATCCATTATTATTGCTATAGGGAAAGATCATAGACTAGTTAATCTGGTGGAGGAAATTGCAAAGTGCCCACTGTTGAGGGTAAGGCATGGATATTCCTGGAGGCCTTCAAGCAGCTCTGCATTGAGAATCAAGAGCTAATGGTACAATTGAGTGATTTTAAAAATTTTGAGTTTTACCAGAAAGGAAGCCCCTATACTATCAGGGCCTATAAAATTTGGCTGAGGAGAGGTTAGTTGTTTTTTGAAGCTCATGTTTTTGCCCCCAGTATGTAGGGTGTGGGGGTTGGAGGGAGGGCGGAGTAATACGAAAAAGTAAGAATCAAGATGGAACATATAGGGCCAGAAATTTAGCTCAGTGGTTCTGGTGCCTGCCTAGCAAGCACAAGGTCCCTGGTTCATCCCAGGAACCACATACAATGAGAAGATATCAGGCGTGGTGACTCATGCCCACCAGCAAACAGTACCACACTCCACAATGCTGGGCATGGTGGCTCATGCCTGGAATCCCAGCACTCGGGAAGCAGAGGCAGGAGGATTGTTGAGTTTGAGGCTTGCCTGGGCTGCATAGTGAGCTCAGGGCCAGCCTGAACTACAAAGCGAGACCCTGTCTAAGAAAAAAAAAGAACACGTACAGGTCCAAATTCTCAGTGATGAATGTGACCATAATGTAAACCTACAATAAACGCAATAAAGGGAGAAATATTTGCTGAATTAAATCTGACTGAGAGCTTTGAGGATGGAGTTGATATTGGGCAAAAATATCACTGGTGGAATTTGTGGAGAGGTTAGTGGCAAGGGAGCTTTCTTGAGCAAGAGGTTGTTTTGGAGGCATAAGGAGAAAGGAGCTTGATGAAGATCACTGAAGGTGACCTTTGGTACTGTAGCTGGTCCTGCTTGGGTGGTTGTGGCTTTTGGGATGGACGTTGATCAAGGTAGGGATGCAGGGGGAGGCTATGCTGATGCAGAATGGGCCACATTACAAGTATCATTGGACCTTTGGTGGAGAAGAGAGATATTTGAAGCTTATCCTCTGGGGGAAAGAATTTCCCAGTTCAAAAGTTAGGTGCATGGCACTTAGGAGGCTGAGGCAGGGGGATCGCCAAGAGTTTGAGGCTAGCCTGGGATACAAAGTGATGCCAAAACCAAGCTGAACTACAGACAAACTGAACTACATACAAATAACACCAGAAATGCCTGCCATAACAAAACCAGCAATTGGTGTCCTAGAAGATGGCAGCCTCTGAACAGAGAAGGTAGAATTGCTGTTGCTTTTGGATAAGCTACTTTACTGCTCTGAAGTTTGTATGTTTACCAACAAAATAGGGGGCTGTCTTTCTTGGTGTACTTTCTGGGGATATGGTTATAAGGACATGAGATCCGGAACAAGAAGGAGATCAGAATTCCAGCAACCACCGAGAGTCAGGACTAGGTTGTAGGTCCACCAAGGAAGCAAGTCAAAGGCTAGGGCATAGGCAGTGGTTGGGTTGGGTTGGCTTTTAGTGCACTGGACGCGGAGGCAGGCTGGTTTAGGGCTTTGCCCTGGGATGTGGACAACTGCCAGCTTGACAGTGCCTCAGAGACAGTGCCTGGCTCTGGGGAACCTGGAAGGATTGTCATGAGCGTGTCTTGCCGTCTCCTGCATCTTCCAAGAAAGATGGGCAGCTCAAAGGAGGCCACAGCCCAGTGAAAGTCGTAAGGCAGGGTCTGGCCCTGGAGGACAGTTTCTCCCTCCCAGACTATGAATTAGGCAGCAGCTCATGGCCGGAGGGACAAAGCGGCACCGTGGAGCTGGGGGCGATGAGTGAAGCTGGGCTCTGGCAGGTAGCAGAGGAACATTCCTGCACAAGGGGGCCCTCCTCTGCATTAATTACCCGCTGACACGGTTTGCACCGCTCTCCCTTTGTGCTATTTTAATTAACAGAGATCTCCTCCAAGCAAACCAGCTGCTGTGTGAGTTGTCAAACTGTCAGCGCACGCAGGATGGGTGCCATGGGGACATTAAGTGTGGGAACTATGGAGGGTACAATAGGATTTCCCCACCCACAAACTCACTCCTATAGTAGAAATGGGCATGAGAATGTAGAGATCGAGGAAAGCCTTCAGGGTCTGACAGTTTGGTTCGGACTTTGACCCTGCCAGTCATTTTCTACCAGACTTTGGGCAAAACATTTAAGTTCTCTGAACTCACCTCAAAATGAATTTTCCTGCCGAATGGAATGACAGTGATGATCTTGTCACAGGATCTCAGTTGATAACACTTTATGCGAGGCTTGCACCACAGTGCCCAATAAATATGGCTTGTGGGGGCCAGAGATTTAGCTCAGTGGTTCCAGCATCTGCCTAGCAAGTGCAAGGTTCCTGGTTTGATTCCCACTAACACATACAACAATATCGGTTGTGGTGACTCATGCCCACCAGCAATCAGTACCACATACCACAGTGCTGGGCGTAGTGACTCACGCCTATAATCCCAGCATTTGGGCTGCAGAAGAGGCAGGAGGATCGCTATGAATTTGAGGTTTGCCTGGGCTACATAGTGAGCTCAGGGCCAGCCTGAACTACAAAGCGAGACCGTTTCACCCACAAAAAAAGTGTGTGTGTGTGTGTGTGTATGAGATATATATATATATATACACACACACACACACACACACATATATATAAAAATGTGTGTATATATGAGATAGATAAAATATATAATATATATAAATATGTGTGTGTATATATATGAGATATATAAAAATGTGTGTATATATATGAGATATATATAAAAATGTGTGTATATATATGATTATCTATCTGTCTATCTATCTATCTATCTATCTATCTATCTATCTATCTATCTATCTATCTATCTGTATCTTGTGATTGAGTGGGTTTTCCTGATTCCATAGAGTAGGGAACCCTAGATGTTTATTATAGCCCTAGGAGAACCTTTAACTAAAACAGACCTGGGGGAACCCCTGGTTCAGTGTCAGCTTCCTAGTCTCCTGAGCATTATCATTCTACGTGAACCTTTGCCTTCTCAGTAGTTTTGCTTCTCAGCTCCAGATCTTCAGATCACAAAGACCTCGGCTCCTCTTCTCCCAGGTTCCTTTTCCCCTGGCAGGTCCCTGGACGGACTGAACACTCACTTTGGGCCCCTTTCACTAAGTCCGTGAAGAAATGAGTCCGTAGCTGGATGCAGGGTGGGGTGGCAGCGAGGAGAAGAAGAAGACTTTGAGCTCTGAGGAACTAGCAGGTAAGAGAGAATGAAAGGAGAAAAGGGGAGTCACAGACAGAGACGACGCAGGACAGAATGTCCGGGGTTCCAGGAAATGGCCTGGTGTGGGCTTGTGAAGGTATGCAGAAGGCCAGGGGAAGGCGGTGGGAGGGGCCACAGGGGAAGGCAGGGTCTGGACACAGAGGCCCTGGGCACCCTCTTTGACTTCGGACTTCATCGTGCAGGCAGAAGCGAACCAGGGGCTTATGGGAGGATCTGAATTTTTAAAGGGCCATCTGCATGAGGTGTAGTAGTAAATTAGAGAAGAGTGGATCCCGGAAACCCAGGTGGGAGGGAGTGGTTGAAATTCACGTTAAACCTGAGATTCTCACAGAATTTCAGAGGTCTTCAGGAAGTAGGAGCTGTATGACTGACACTGATTACCTATGGGAAGTCCGAAATCAGGCAGAGGAACAAGAGGCTAGTAAGAGGTGGCCAAGATATAAAAAGACAAGACAGTTAATATTTGCCCAGAGAGAGGACAACTTAGGGAAAGAGCTCCAAGAAGGAGATGCTCGACAATATCCATTACTATTCAGAGGTCCCCTCTGCAGGGACTGGAGGGCAGGGAGCAGTGTGGCTCAAGAGAAACGGCTAGGGCTGGGGATTTAGCTCAAGTGATACTGTGCCAACCTTGGACGCACAAGGGCCCAAAGTTCGATCCCCGGTACCACAAAAAAGAGAGAAAGAAAGAGAGAGATAGAGAGAGAGGAAGGAAGGGCTGCCTTCCCAGGGAGCTCCGTGGGGGGCGGTGAGTGGGGTGCAGGAGACATATTGCTACACTGGAGAAAGGAGGGTGTGGAGAGAAAGAGACTGTATGGAGAGAATCTTTTTTTAAAGAAAATTGGCAATGAAGGAAAGATAGAGTGGCAAAGAGAATTGGTTAGCAGAGCTTTTTTTTTTTTTTTTAATGGGAGAAATGGGACCATTTTTATATGGGAAGGGAAGGATCTAGTAGACAGCAAGATACTGAAGATGCAAAGAGCTGGGATAGTTGGCAGAGCGCGTTTCCGGAAGGCATGGGAGACAGGGCCGTGGCGCCTCAGTGAGTAGTCAGCCCGAGTACTTCTGAGGTGGGAGGGAAGCTGAAGAGGGGAGCTGATCCCAGTCAGTTTCTACCGGTGGCGGTGGCTCAGAAAGTTAGACAGGTGTCCTCCGGTGGGCCCTGCTCGGTTTCTGTCCTCCGCAGAGGACGAGGTGAGAGTGTGCTCAGCGTCAAGCCAGGAGCCACAGTGATGTGGGCCTGACCGGGAGGGTGGAAGCAGCTGTTGAGGGGAGCAGCGGAGAACTGGCTGGGGGCTTAGGAAGGCTGAGGGCCTCTGAGAAGAATAACAGACACATGTTACTTCACGGAGAATGCACCTTCTCTCCCTGAACTCAGTCTGTTCATCACCCAAGCGGGGACCCATCTGCATAACGATAACCTGGCCTGGCACAGCTGGGAAACCAGGAGAGGAGGAAAGCCTTGGGGCAGGGGGTGTGCGGGCCTCCAAGGGCATGTGTTTGGTGACTGTGCAGTTTGGCCTGGGGGCTGAGGCCTCTCCAAGGTTAGCAACTGTGGCTCCAAAAGGCCCCAGTGTTCTCTCTCTCTCTCTCTCTCTCAGCAAAGCTGCTCTCTGGCTTGTAGATACGGAGTCAACCCAGCTCTCCTCAGACTGGAAAACTCAGTTTCACTGTGTGCAGATACGTGCCTGAGTTGATTCCCATCCCTGTGTGAACACAAGCCAAAGAGCGTGAGCTTGATGAATCTGGGTGTGCAAGGTGGATTTAGGAGGGCCTCCGCGTGTGCTCAGAGGCCTGTGGATGCGCATGTGACCCTCTTTATCCACAGTGATAGCAATTATTAATTAATAGTAACATGAGCCGTTTTATCTGTATCCTCTCTATTTTTTCAGAACATTCAGACTTGCTTCTCCCTTGATCCTTAAGACTTTTCGAAGGCTGTGGAGTGGCGTATTTCATAAAAATGGCACATACAGTAATGATATCTGCTCTGCCAGTGTGTTGGAAAGACTCTGTGTCAGTCTGGGGGTGGAAGGAAAATATATGTGGTTCGTCTCCTTGCAGATGTTGTGGACATGGGCACCAAACCACAACTGTTGGCTCCCACCTCTACCCATGCCAAAGGGCACAGGGGTTCTCTCTCTCTCTCTTTTTTTTTTTTTGAGACAGGGTCTCACTTTGTAGTGCAGGCTGGCCCTGAGCTCACTATGCAGCCCAGGCAAGCCTCGAACTCACAGCACTCCTCCTGCCTCTGCCTGGCATATGTGGTATATGGTACTGACTGCTGGTGGGCATGAGCCACCATGCTCATGTGGCTACCGGGGATCAAACCAGGGAGCTTGTGCCTGTTAGGCAGGCGCTGGGACCACTGAGTTAAATCTCTGGCCCAAAGGAATTCTCTTAATAGTATAACTGGAGTCCATGCTGGCAGGGGCTCTCCAGCTAGGTACACAGAGAGGGCACACAGGATGCCCAAAGGGAGGCCGCATGTACCTGGCCGTTACACAACCCTTCACACGCGCACGACTTCAGCCCCGGTCTTCACTGTCTCCTGCGCTAATGGTTTCTACTTCAGCCTCACAGCTTGTCTAGCTCATCTGCATTCCGTACCGGCTCTACCTCTTCTCAAACCATCACTCAGATCTCCTCTTTTCCATCAGTACCAAAGCTCTTGGAAGAAGAATCGCAGGACTTCCTCCTCTTCCACTGTCTCCTCGACACACTGTGGTCTGGTTTGGGCCCCACCATGCTTGCTAGAACTAATAAATACATTTGTTACTCACATCACAGCTAATCTCAGCGCCTCCTCTTCCTCCTTTGTGGCACCTTCTTTTTGGTCCCAAGCCCTTTCTCCTCTACCTACTTTTAAAAATGCTGGCACTGAGTCCTGGTCCTCTTCTCTCTGTTTTTTGAGTCTAGGGACTCGAACTCAGGACCTTGAGCTTGCCAGGTGAGCACTGTGCTGCTGAGCTACACCCCAAGCTCCTCTTCATTTTGATCTGTAAATCTTCTCTGTGCTGAAGTAATTTTCTTCCAATTCACAGGTCTCTGTTCCTGGCCCAGATGTCTTTCCTGCAGTCTGGCCTGTCCTCACTAGCTCCCCCTCGGATTCTGATGATTTGTCTTCCTCAAAATTTATTATATCCCACACTCATTTCATTACCTTTCCCCAGACCTGCTCTCCCTTTTCTTCCTCTGTGGTCCCACGCAGAACCACTACCAACCGAGGTGCTGCCTGAGCCAAAACCCCAGGATTTACTTACTGTCTCCTTAATCATCCGCGGATTGTCTTAGGTAGTAAGCTTTGTTTTTTATACACCAACACATTCCCAATTCAACAAAGGCGTGTCGAGCCTCTGTTACATGCCAGGCAGGACTGTCAGAGCAACCTCACGAGTCAAGGGTTGCTGTCCATGTTTAATAGATGAGGAGGCTAAGAAATGTATGCATTGAAAATACATGCTCTCTTTGTGTCCCCGAGGCCACTATAATTTCTCTGTGTGTCCCCAATGGTCCAGGAGTTCTTCGAGGTCAGGAGTTAGATTGTGTCCTAGTGCCTGGCAAAGTGCCCGACATTCTGTGGGAAACTAGGGAAGGATCACTGAAGGAAAGACAAAAGGAAGGAAAGAAGGAAGGAAGGAAGGAAAGAAGGAAGGAAGGAAAGGATAAGGGGTGGCTGGTGATGTGAAGCAGGTTCCCTGTGGTCCTCAACTTACTGGAATCCAACACACATCATGTAGGTTTATTACTTCTAGACAGACAGACGGCAAGGGGGTTCCTCTCAAGCAAGTTCCCTGGGGCTCAGGAAAAGGGCTCAGAGCAGATGGAATCTCATCTGTAGATGCCCTGCGGGGGGTCCCAGAAGCAGCCCACCCTGGGTATTATACATTAAGGCAAGGTGAGCTGTTGGGCTACAATGAAGGAAAACCTGTTTCTGGAAGAACCGAAACAGAGCCCCGGCTATACCAGCCCATTGCAGCCTGTCTCAAGATACTACATTCCCAGAACATTCTACACTTGCTCTTGATGTCTATGGACAAGCAGGAAGAGATCTGAGTAAATCCAAGGCTGCCTGGCGAACTGTCCCGCAAGAGAGAAGCAAGGGCCCGACCTGCCTTTACCCCAACCCTCCTCTTCCTCCGAGCGCTGCTGTTTGATGCAGACACATATGTAGGAGTAGTAGGGAAAGTAACCCGGACAAGATTCTCATTTAGATTCTTTGTGCGTGACACACAAGTAAGCACTAATTGTGTCCCTGCACCACGATTCCATTGTGGTTTTTTTTATATATTCATGATGCCTGTGCCACGAGATCAACCTTGTTCTCTCCTCTGGGGAGAAGGGGAGCTCAGAGAAGTACAGAAACTTATCCCACTAATTAACAGCAGAACCAAGACTGGAACACAGGGCCTGGGATTTAACCTCATGGTGCTGTGCTTGCCTGGCAACCAGAAGGTCCTGAATTCAATCCCCAGGTACAAAAAAAAAAAAAAAAAAAAATTGGAACACAGTTCTGCTGTATCTTTTTTTTTTTTTTTTTTTTGCTTTTGAGACAGGGTCTCGCTTTGTAGTTCAGGCTGGCCCTGAGCTCACTGTGGTGCCCAGGCAAGCTGCCGCAAACTTAGCAATCCTCCTGTCTCTGCCTCCCAAGTGCTGGGATTACAGGCGTGAGCCACCATGTCCGTCATTGTTCTGCTGTATCTTGAAAGTGAAGGCTGGAGATTCAATCTATAGCAATTACAGCAATTAGAGATGTGGATTTCATGGAGATGATTTGAAAATGATGACAAAAGAGAAAGCAGGGGCATTTACTGTGGTAGAGGAGACATGCCGTGGTCCACAAACTCAAGGGTGAAGGCATAATCCCACATCGGTTCAGAGCCTTGCCATTTACATTTTATTTATTATTAATTTTGGAATTGGAGATTGAACCCTGGGCCCAGTACATGCTGAGCATGTGCTCCACCACAGAGCTACCTCTGCACCCCCACATTACTTATTTTTGAATTATGGTAAAATCTAGGTAGTATAAAATTGACCATTTTAAGTGTACGACTCAGCCGCATTAAATACATTCTCAGGGTCATTGGCACCATGACTGCCATGCTCTAGAACTCTTCATTTTGCAAAAGTGAAATTCTGTAAACAGAAACTCCCTGCCACCTCCATCACCCAAACCCACCATTTTCCTTCCTGTCTCTATGTATTTGACTCATCTAGAGACCTCACATAAGTGGAATCATGCAGTTTCTGTCTTTGCGACTGGGGAATTTCACTTAGCGTAATGTTCTTCAGGTTTATTCATGTAGCATGTGTCAGAATTCCTTTCCTTTTCATTTTTTTTCATTCCTTTACAAAGCTGCATAAGATTCCTTTGTGTGTATTCACCACATACAATTTGCCTTTATGTACTTTTCTTTTTTTTTTTTTGAGACAGGGTCTCGCTTTGTAGTTCAGGCTGGCACTGAGCTCACTACGTAGCCCAGGCAAGCCTGGAACTCAGCAATCCTCCTGTCTCTGCCTCCCGAGTGCTGGGATGACAGGCGTGAGCCACCACGCCCGGCACTGTGGTATGTGGTATTGATGGCTGGTGGGCGTGAGTCTCCACGCCCAGCATTGTATGTGGTTACCGGGGATCGAACTCAGGACCTTGCGCTTGCGAGGCAGGCGCTGGAACCACTGAGCTAACACTCCAGCCCCTTTATGTACTTCTTAACCTAATTATGATTTTATAGAGATTTCAATTATAATTTATAGGGCAATTGTAATTTTTTAAAATTGAATTCTTTTTTTTTTTTTTTTTGAAGCAGGGTCTCGCTTTGTAGTGCGGGCTGGCCCGAGCTCACTGTGTAGCCTAGGCAAACCTTGAACTCAGCAATCCTCCTGCCTCTGCCTCCCTAGTGCTGGGATTACAGGCATGAGTAACCACGCCCAGCATTGTGGGGTGTGGTACTGATTGCTGGTGGGCGTGAGTCACCACGCCCAATATATCATTATATGTGGTTACCTGGATCGAACCAGGGACCTTGTGCTTGCTAGGCAGGTACCAGAACCACTGAGCTAAATCTCTGACTCCTAAATTGAATTCTTTATTGGTACATTTTATATATAGCTCACAATCACACACAACATTGGAGAATTTGTACCAGTATATGCCACGAGTTAATTCTCATTTTTACCCATATCCCTACCTACCAGGGCAATTGTAATTTTATAGGGCAGAGATTGCATCCCATTTCTCAGGTCAGGAAGCTGAGATTTGGAAGGGAAATGGGTTGCCCTAAAGGCAGAAATAAGGCAGAACCTGGTCCTATCTTATTTCTCTTATTCCTTACTTCATCATCAGCTCAGAAGCCCTGACCCACCTGGAGTTCTTAGGCAGCTTCGAGTGGAAGCCTCATCGCACGAGCAGTCACTAGCCACCGTTCGCTAGAGGAGACGGACCGAGACGGGGCCAGGCTCCACGGCCAGGGACAGGACAGCACTGCAGGTGCGGAGGGCATCCGTTCGGCAGGGTCTGTGAACTCTGGCAGTTCTGACTCTGATTTTAGGGCCAGGCTCCTCACAAGGAGACAGCGTGAGAGATCAGGGGGTTTCTGCAGGGAATGGCAAGGGGCCAGGTTTCGTGGGATTGGGCGGGTGGTTCCCTATGCGTTTGTTGACAGGCCGGCAAGATGCTCAGTTGCATTCCTAGGACCAAACTGTTTCCGATGTCACCTCAAAGGCTGGGAGCGGGAGGAGGGAAACATGATGAGTACAGTGCTTTGCCAAGCTTGGCACGATGTGAGCCTGATGCAGTTAGGTAGAAGCGTGTATGACAGTGGACGTGGGTATGAACTTACAGGTTGGAAGACAAGAGGCTATGTGGCGGCGTCAGGCCCCAGGTCCGAGGAAGGGAGGGGAGTCTCCTGCCATCTTTGCATCTGGCAAGGACTCTGCCCACTCCTGCTCCATCCCGGGCCCTGTGGAACGAAGGGAGGGACCCAGAGGACACATCGGATCACATCAAAGCCAGGCATGGCCTGGCTCCTGCCATCCTCGGGCTGGCTGTGCCCTGGTGCAGGCCATCCCGGGACGGATGTAGCCCGGGGCCTCACCGCTGGCCCTGCTGAGCTCATTAAGTCGATCTTTCTCCCTCCTTAGTGTCTCAACTCTGAGCTGTCACCTCAGTCACTCCCAGTTTAGGGGTGGGTTAACCCTTGGTGGCTCCTGCGTCCACAATTCTCAGGATCCTGTGGAAGCTGCCATGGGTCCCATGACACAGACTCAGAACAACTGACTAGCGCTCTAGGGGTGACCAACACAGAAAGACCAACACACCCTAGGGGTGTGTTCATTTCCTAGGGCTCCCATAGCAGAACACTGCAGACTCAGAGCCTTAAAAAACAGAAATTCGCAGGCCAGAGATTTAGCTCAGTGGTTCTGGTGCCTGCTCGCAAGCTCAAGGTCCTGAGTTCAATCCCTGTAACCACATAGAATGCTGGGTGTGGTGACTCACACCCACCAGCAATCAATACCACATACCACAGTGCCGGGCATGGTGGCTCACGCCTGTCATCCCAGCACTTGGGAGGTAGAGACAGGAGGATTGCTGAGTTTGTGGCAGCTTGCCTGGGCTACATAGTGAGCTCAGGGCCAGCCTGAACTACAAAGCGAGACCCTGTCTCA
>PVIC010054096.1:0-11647 GCA_004025085.1 Thryonomys swinderianus
TGAGCCACCACGCCCGGCGGTTGTTCCATTTTGTTTTGTTTTGTTTTTTAAATGACTCGTGGCCTATCTCTTGAATGCTCCCCACAGTAGTATCATGCGCTGAGAAAGGGCAGTGGCTAAGTAACCTTTCCCAGGGGAGAACCCTGCAGTGGAGATCTCTCAACTGCATGGGAGTTAATGACTCAGTCTCCAGCTTATCTCTGTGCACGCAGCCTCTCTACTTGTATTTCCCACATTCGCTGTCTCCTCTCTCCTGGAGGCTTTCTAAATACAAACACTAGCATATGAAGCTTATTTTTGTTTTATGTTCTACTATGTCATCAGAAAATGAAACCAAAAGCAACTTTGGATTGTAAGGTCCTTGTGACACGTGAACTGGAAGTAGCATTTTGGTCACTTGCACAATTTGGCACACGTCCTGCCGCACGCCCAGGGGAGCTCTGCTTTTCGGCAAACCCTGCTCTGCAGGACCTGTGTAGGTGGCAACTTTGAGACTGAGCAGCCAGTGTGTCATCACCCAGTTTGCCTCTTCCAGGAGAACAGGGCTTTTATCACGCACAGGGGGCAGGGAAGGCGTGCAGAGACGTCCCGTCCAGCACCCCTAGAACCACCAGGCTCGAAGGGCCCTCAGCCTTCCAGGACCATCAGCGAGTGCCGCGGCTGAGGGGAGACCTGGGCTCCGGCAGGAGGAGGTTTACCGGACACTCAGGAGCGCGGGTGCGGCCTTGGAGGCTTAGGGACGCTCCGCTCCACCCGGCCCTCCCCGGGAGCGGTTGGCCGCAAAACTGCTGGCTCGGCCAGGTGACACCGGCCTCGGGCGGGCGGCGAGGCTCGCCTTCGCCTGGACCGGTGCCGACGACAGGCCAAGCTGCGCCAGCGCCAAACACTTCGGAGAGACGAAACGAAACAAAACGCGGCTGCGTGCTGCACACGAGGGCGCCCTGTCTCCCTCGCGTCCTCTCCTCTCAGGCACCCTCGGTGCCGCGCACTCCTGCTCTTTACGAGTAGTTTGACGGTCCTTCCTCTTCGGCCTCAGGGGTTCGCGGCTCGCCCCCGTCCGTCCCACCGCGGTTCCCCTTCCCGCGCCCCGCCCGGGCCCGGCTCCGGCCGCTCGGGGCTCCGGTGCTTCCCCGCCCGGCCCGCGCCGCGCCCCTCCCGACCGGGGTCCCTGCCGGTCCCGCCCCCCCGGAGGCCCGGGCCCAGCTCCGCCCCCGGCCGCCGCCGCCCGATTGGCCGCCCCGCCGGCTTCTCTCCTCCCCTCGCTGATGCGCATCGCCACCTGGACCCCGGACTGCCCGTGGGGACCGCGGGGCTCCGCGGCCGGCGGCTCGCGCGGGGCGGCGTGACGGGCAGGGCGTGCGGCGGACGGGGCGGAGGCGTCCCCGAGGAAACTTGGCGAGGGCCGGCGGCTCGCGCGGGGCGGCGTCCCGGGCGGCTCGAGCCGGCTCCGCGCGCGGAAGCGGCTGCGCCCCACTTCGCCGGGCGCGCGCGGACTCGCCGGGCCGGGCCGGGCCGTGCGCTCCCCGCCTGGGCCGCGCGCGGCTGGAGGACGAGCGCGGCTCTGGAACATGAGGCGGCAGCATGTCTGAGAAAATGTCCAGCTTCCTCTACATCGGGGACATCGTGTCCCTGTACGCCGAGGGCTCGGTGAACGGCTTCATCAGCACGCTGGGGTAAGCGCGGCGCCGGCCAGGTGGGGCCGCAGGAAGACGCGAGGGGCAGGACTTTCGCAGCCACTTTGTAATCTCGGGCTGAGAGACACCCGAAAAGGAGGAAGTGATTCACGAGCCCGGGGCCAGGCCCGGCTTCTCCGCGGCCTCCGCCTCCTCCCGTCTTTGCCCACCGCTGCTGCCCCGCGCGCGGCCGCTCGCCTGTCAGGGCCGGGTCCGGACGAGCGGTCGCTGCAGGGCGGTGGCCTGGACGCGAAGCCCGGGGGCTGCGGGAACCCACGCGTGGCTTCGTCCCCGCAGGGCAGCTCCCGGCTCCTCTTCCCGAAGTAATTTCCTTTGGGCTGTGCCAGACAGCACTCCCGCGCCCCGTGGGCAGCCTGGGGGCGCCCGGCTGCCTGGGGTTCCCCTTCCCTGGCTTTGGCCCCTGAAATGCAGAACCTTTCGTGGGGACCCAGTCAAGTGCGAGACTCTTGAGGTCTGAGTGGTTCACGAGTTGGGGAAACACACAAGTGTGTACCTACCTAGACAAAACAGTCTGCGACATAAACGCGACTCTTGGATTGCGAGTATTTTCTCTCCGGATGAATTGCGAGCTGCAGTATATTTGAATGCATAGTGTTGTTGTTGTTGTTGTTGTGACAGCATCGCAGGCTCCTAGACTCCTTAGTCTAAGAGATGTGAGGCTGTGGAACCGGTCTCTTTTTGAGCCTCTAGGTTTTGGGCACAAAGCGTGTAGTGTCTCCGGACTGCAACTGGGAACTCGTTCTAACGGAGCGCACCCTACTTAGTTAACTTCGGGTCCTGGAAGACACCAGCGGTTTCTCAGTCCCTGTTATTTGCATTTCCCCCAAATGACAGAGAAGGAAAACAGCTTAAATGTAATCTCCTTTCCATCAGGGTTAATATTGACTTGTGAAAGTGAAGCGTGGGAGGAAGAACTAGCAACAGCAAGTGGTTCTGCTGGGTTTGTTAAGTCACGTTGCTGCCCAGGGCATCCTGGAGAACAGACTGAGTTTTGGGACCCCTGACAGCATTTTGCGGGTCAAGTCTGATGCGCTGTTCTCTGCTGACATCTAGGTGAGAGTTAGGAAGGAGGGGGTCCAGGACCAGAGGGTGTGGGGCTTCCATTCTAGCTTGGCTGCTCGGAAACCTGTGAATGGGAGCAGATTGCAGAACCTGTCGGTACCTCAGGGTCTTCAGTCTTAAAAATGAGGCTCAGACTGGTGTGTGCTTCATGGGGGGGGGGGGCGGTGAGGAAGAAAAGGGTCCATAGATGTCAAGGGCCTAGTACAGGCTTGTAAAAAGCGCTTGTGAAAGTATTGGCTGTTCCAGTCATTACTCCTGTCGCGGTGAGCGTGTGCCATAGTGATGTGTGTGTGCACAAAATTATGAAAAGGGTGGGAACAGACACACAAAGGGTCGTGTTCCTGGAGTGTCTAGTTCAGTAAAGGTATGCATGTAGGTAATTTATAAAACCAATCCTAGCAAATCAAGAAGCAGCCACCCGGGAAGTGGGTGATCTCCCCTACTTACATTAAAAAGCAGGAAACTGAGACAGAGAGAAGCGACCAACCCAAGGTGTAGGTCATGGATGCCACCAAGTGGAACTGTAGCCCTGCCTGCAGATTCCCAGCCAGTGGTGCTTTTGCTCTGGTGACATACAGTCAGTCATCTTTAAGCCTTGAGAGCCGCAGAACTGAGTGACCATTATTTGGCATATGCTTCTGTGTAACTGTTTCTTCTTTGTCTCCAGTGTCTCCTGCTCATGTTTTGAAAGTCGAGTTTCGTCAGCCTGTCTTTGTGCAGCACCTTACGGTCTTTTCCTGTCTCTGAGCTGAGTCTTGTTGAGGTAAAGCTAACAAGGCCTGCACGCTGCTCGATGCAGTTGAGGGAAGGCCTTTAGAAATGCTGCCTTTCTGACACTCGGTGCTTTGAGTGTTCTGTTTCTGAGATCACCGGCTCAGAGCTTGAGATGGCGTCGTAGTACTCTAGATGTAGGAGTTGGCAGTGACCGTACCTCCCCCGACACTTGCTTCTGCAAGGCTTTTTCAGAGGGCCTAGGGGGAGGCTTCTTGCCGACGTACCCTGTTACAGTTTCCTGGCCCTCGGTGAAAAGTGTTCAAAGGGTAACACAATGGCAATCTAGGGTTAAGTGGGTTCTAGGTTAAGAGAATCTTGTGCAAAATTAGAATGTAATCATGAGTCACAGCAATAATCACAATAAAAGTGCTGGGTTAATCTCAGCCAGATGCAGCGGTTTATATCTGTAATCCTAGCATTCAAGGAGACTGAGGCAGGAGAATCCTGACAACTTACGACTTCTTGAGACTCTGTCTAAAAATTTAACAGGGCTTGTGTGTAGCTTTGTGCGAAGGCTCTGGGTTCAATCTTCAGTACTGAAAAAAAGTGCTGTAAAATTTTACTTGACAAATTTATACTTGACAAATAATATATATTTTACTTGACAAATAATATATATTACTTGTATGATATATAAAAATATAGCACTTTTCTTCTTTGGAAACAGATCATCTTGGAAAATATGTAATTTCTGTAAGAATTTTGGAACATCAAACAATTCCTATTAATGATCATGTCCAAATCCTATGTATGAGATGTATAGGCGGTATATAAAGAATGTTGCAAAAATTTCTAAGATGCTTTCATAAAGCATCTGGCCCCTTCATTAATTTTAATTTTTTAAAATTCAATTAACTTTCATTTAATTTTTTATTTTTTTCTTGCAGTACCAGGAATCAAACTCAGGACCTTGTGCTTGCCAGGCAGGCACAGTGCTATTAAGCTACATCCCAACCCTAAGGCTCATGAATTTCTAAAGGGACCATCAAGTTTACTTTCTGTTCTTAATCTCATTGATTTTTATTAACATGTAGGTAGTTTTAAAAACTACGGATTCATTAATATAAAATTGCTTGTATTGACTTGTAGAAAACTGCTTTAAATCCTTTAAGCTTTTTTTTTTTTTTTTGCTACTGGTACATCTTAAGGATTGTAGTTTTATTTTCTTGTAAAAAGGAAGAAGTTTTGGCATATGTTGTACAGTTTAAAATACAGGGTGACCTGGACTCATTCCATTTTCTGCCTAATTATTGGGTCTCTTCTCCTCTCTGTTGCAGCAGATAGGCATGTTTCAGAGTGCAGCAGTACAGTACAGGCACCGAGTATAGTCCATATAGTACAGGCACCACACACGGTACTGAGGATAGCAGAATTCTTGGGATGGGAGGATAGGATCAGCCATTCCTTCCTTGACCATTAACATGGCTGAGAGGTTAGTAAGTGGAAAATGTGTTTCTTCGTGTGTGTGTGTGTGTGTGTGTGTGTGTGTGTGTATTAAAGCCACTGCTACCTCTCCCTTGAGGGTTCACATCTCAGGATCTACTAAGATCCCACACTGACAAGTGAAGGGACCAGGGGTCCCCGAACTGATCACTGCTCTCAAAGTATCAGACTAGTTTCTTACTCGGAGCCAAAAAATTTATTTTTATCTTCTGCTTGAATTTGACTAATTCTTTTCCATTCTTCTGTTTCCATGTTTAAGGATGGGTGTCAGGTTGGGTGAGGGGTAGGTCATGTAGTTTATAATTCTGACTTAATTCCTTAAATAACAAGGTTGTGAATATGCTTGCATCTTATTGTTTCCAATTACAATCCCTTGGATTCCCTTCCTGTTCTATTTTCTGCCAGATACATTTTTTGATATTTAAATGTTTGCAGATTTGATTTATTGCTTTTTCTTTTATGTAATTATGCTATTCTTACTACAGTTTAAAAAATCTTCCTCTTAGCAGGACTGTGTGATTAATGGGGCATGGAATGGCTGTAGACACGGTTTGTTTTTGTATAATGTCTAAGTTATCTTTAGTATCTTCCAAGTAAGACCCTTCCAAATAATAGCCATTGTTTTCAGCCTTAATTAGGCATAGAAACCTGGCTTTGTTTTGACTAAGGCATATATGATAATGTGATAAAAGTGGGTAGAACCCTACTGGACATTTGCATGCATGCTTGGGGGGAGGACGGAGATGCAAGACTCTTGGGTGAGTTGTTTTGGCAGGTCTGAGAGTGGGAAGTGCAATATTGTGGAACGTGAAACC
The DNA here is from genome assembly GCA_004025085.1 of Thryonomys swinderianus. Classification (NCBI taxonomy): domain Eukaryota; kingdom Metazoa; phylum Chordata; class Mammalia; order Rodentia; family Thryonomyidae; genus Thryonomys; species Thryonomys swinderianus. The sequence continues at coordinate 5,789 of PVIC010054096.1, forward strand.
CGCTCAAGTGCAAAGACAGTGTCTGAAGTGGCCAACGTCAGTTCTGCTTGAAGCAGAAAGCTGGCCTGTTTCTTCCACCTGTAAGTCAGTCTGAATAACCATGCCGCTCTCGGCTCCTCCCTGATGACAAGAACTCGGGCAGGTAAACGGCTGGCCCTTCTGGGGTATACCTGGTTGCTCTGTTTTGATGTTTAGACTTCAGAGACAAGAGCTCGACTTCATTTTAGGTCTAATCTAAGCCTTCTCTTTTTGCCTGCATAGCTCTTTGGGCAAGCACTTTTTCCCTTTGGGACTGTTCTTCTATAGATGTTGTGTACATAACTTATAGAATAGAGACAGAATGGTATAGACCCAAACTTTGCAACTTAACTTCTAGGTCTCTCCCCTGCTCCCCTGTACCTTTCTACTTCCATAGTGACTTAGATGGGAAGGTTTGTAATAGAAAACTTTGGAAAACTTCAATTCTAGTAAACTCGTAATGTCAGGTGTGGAAATAGCACAATGTGGTAAAAGTAGTTGACCCTGCATGGTCAATGAATGAGTGACTGTCATTTTTATTTTTTTATGTCCTGTATTTCCAAGATTTTGTATAATTTTTTTTTTGAGTCAGGGTCTCGTTTTGTAGTTCAGGCTGGCCCTGAGCTCACTATGTAGCCCAGGCAAGCCTTGAACTCAGCAGTCCTCCTGCCTCTGCCTCCAGAGTGCTGGGATTACAGGCGTGAACTACCACGCCTGGCTAAATCAACAGTGTTTTTATGGATTTTCTTTGAAGTGGATGGATTAGTGCTCCTGTACTTCATAGAGTAGCTTTCATGTTGTTAATGACACAAATTTCCAGAGCTCCAACCTTGAGTTAAGAAAAAGTTAAAATTTCAGATTATGCAAAAAAAAATCAGATTATGCAGAAAACAACTTTAATCATTAAACTGAACTCATGGCCATATCATAAATCAAGACCATGCGATCATCTTGTTAATGTGATTAAACCCAAACAGGCTGCAGATTAACTCATTAATCAATCATTCAATCAATTAAATCAATGCTTATTGAGTTTGTAGTAAGGGTTAGGGATATATCTGGAAAGAGATGCCAGCTGTTAAGCTGTAATATTATCTTTAAGAATCTTCCCTGGAGAATTCATAATACGATGTGGCCAGTATTTGTGGGACACCTTTGCCCTCAGTGTTATAAATGCTGTAAAGATCAGGAACTAACTGTCCTTTCAGTCCTTGTGTGGTCAGCACCTGACATAAACCCTGACACATATCAGGCATTTATTAAGTACTTCTGAAGTCAGTGTAGCACCTCTGAATCCAGTTCTCAGAAAGAGAACTGATTGGTGTTGAATAACTGTAGTGGAAGGAAGTTGTTTGCTGTCACCATACAGATTCCTACAGACGGTCAGAGGGTCTTCCTCTTTCTCTCCTCCTGAGAATGACCTGGTGGGGTCGGGGTTCAAGGAAGAGGTGCCCCTTAACCTGTACTTCGCAGCATCACAAAGATGGATATGTGTCTCATACCTATGTCCATAACTGATCATGTGTTCTTGGTGTTGTCTTTCAGTTAAAAAAAAATCAGTGAAATTTTAGGATTCATTTCAGTAGCTTAAAACAAGAACATTCAAACAATCTGATACTGCTGAGCTAGGGAAATAACGTGAAAACCTACTCTATTCTTATTCACCAAATGTGAGAGCTTGAAGCATCCTTTGGGCCCTCTGAAGTCAAGAACATTTGTGTGCTAGATTTACAGACCTGGAGATAATGAGGCTGGAGCTATAAAACTTGGTCAAGAAGAAGCTTGATAATTATCTGAGAGGAATTTGGACAATGTACCCAGCCCCTTTGGGATATTGTAATTTTATTCCTTCTATTCCTTCCCATCCCCAGGATTTTGTAGTATTTGTTCTTGAATCATAAACTTAGACTCCTCTTGATCCTAGAAAAATTGGAAACAAGGACAACTTTTCTTTTAATTTTTATTTTTGCCTTATAGTACATATGATTGCTTACATATACACACAGACATACACAGGTGTGTAGACTCACATGGCCACTTGGTGAATAGAGTACACTTTTGATGTGGGTAGAGTCCTCTGAGCCTTTCTCACCTTTCAATGTTTTTTTTTTAAATTGAATTCTTTATTGATACATTTTATATACATCTCACAATCACACATAACATTGGGGAATTTCTACCAGTATATGAGACAAGTTAATTCTCATTTTTACCCACATCCCTACCCACCCACACCTCCCCACCCCCTATATACATACTCTTTTATTTTCTTTCAGAATCATATTTATTCCTTCCCCTCATTATATTCGCACACCAAATTTCCTTTGGAAATTTCCCATTCTACAAAAACTGTCATACTTTCTAGAGCTCATTTACATTTACAGGTGCTCATATCAAAGAGAAGATCCAGTGTTTGTTTATCTTTGATCTATTTATTTCACTTATTAGTGTGTCCTCCAAGTGTATCCATCTGCACATAAATGAATGAATATTGTCATTCTTTATGGCAGAATAATACAGTGATGGAGGTTGTGGACAGATTCTCACGAATGCAGGGAAAGGCCAGGGACCTGAACGTAGCATCATCTAAATTCAGATCTAAATTTCTACAATTTAAATGTATGTTATTGAGCTTTTATCTATTTCTGAGCTGCTCGAGTCCCTCTTAAAGTATCATTGTGAAAACTTCTTAATGCTCACTATGAAGTGATGGATTTTAATTAAACAACCTATTGAAGAGAATCCCTCAGCAGATTCCTAGAGAAAACTCCGATTTTCATAAAATAAATCCTAGTTATTGTGTGGTAATGACTAATTATGCAACAATTACTCTGGATTTGTTCCTGTTCAAAAGTGGATTCTTCAAATCATGTAGGGAATTTATGCACCAAACAGAGTCCAAATGGTCAAATAAGACCTAACAACAAAAACAACAAGAAATAACCCAAACTGGATTTAATAGTTGTTGTTTAATCTTTCTAGTGACAAATTCAAGTTTATCATTTATGAAAATTTCAGGGAATAAAGTACCTTACTCTTCAACTCCTTTCAACACATGTTGAATTCAGTTATTTACAAGTCTTACAGTGAGTGGCCTTGAAATGCTTGAAAAACAATTGATAGGGGTCCCTTGCTGTGCTGTCTGATCTCAAAAGCCCAAAAGGTTTGGAAAGCAAAGGATACTTATATATCACTTTGCCCATCTGGGTAAAGTTTAAGAATAGAATGACTGGGGCTGGGGATTTAACTCAGTGGTTCCAGTGCCTGCCTTGCAAGCACAAGGTCTCTGGTTCGATCTCCGGTAACCACATACAACAATATCCTGTGTGGTGACTCATGCCCACCAGCATTCAGTACCACATACCACAGTGCCGGGCGTGATAGCTCACGCCTGTCATCCCAGCACTCAGGAGGCAGAGGCAGGAGGATTGCTGAGTTTGAGGCTTGCCTGGGCTGCATAATGAGCTCAGGGCCAGCCTGAAGTACAAAGTGAGACCCTGCCTTAAAAAAAAGAAAAAAAAAAAAACGAATAGAATGGCTGTATTGGATCGGAAGGAAGGTCTAGTGTTGGTTATGAACAGAAGCCACTTAAGAAAAGAATGTTAATTGAATATCCTGGAGGATTTCTGGGGTGGGAGATGAGCTCAAAAGTGAGCACCAGCCAGGCAGAGACACAGCCAGGGCTGCTGTGGGAGTCTCCATAGCAGCAGCAGTAACACGACTAGGGTCCAGCAATTCCTCTGTCCTGTGTGTGTCCTTTTCACGGTTGCATGTAGAGCAAGGATTTGGCTGCACTTGGAAGAGTATTGCTCCATTGTGTCTGTGAAGACAGTCACACTGCCTGGCTCCCGGGGCATTGCTGTGAGCAGACCCAATTTCTGCCTCTTCTGGAGCAGGGTGCTTTGGGGAGGGGGAACAAAGGGTCTGGGCCTGAGCTGTCTTTCACTGCTTACTTAGTAGGCGATTTCATAGTGCAGTAAATTCGTAGTGCCTTTTATAATAACCATATGAGCTACAGTCGACCACTGTAACCCTATTCCACAGCATATGATTTAGTAGCATTTGGTAAATTCACAGTTCCGGACAACTGTTAAGACTATGTTTCCAGAACTTTTTCATTGTCTCGAATGGAAACTCTGTACCCTTTAGACCAGGGCTAGCCAACTCCCGGGTCACGGACCAGTACCTGTCTGTGGCCTGCAGGACATGAGTGGCTGGCAGGGTGCAGCTTCATCTATATTCACAGTCACTTCCCGCAGCCTGGCATCACCTTCTGAGCTCTGCTTCCTGTCGGGGAGGTGGTGGCGTTAGATTCTCCCAGGAGCTTGAATCCTACTGTCCCTACTGTACCCTGGGTTATATTGTCCTTAGGAGAACCCAATGCCTGAGGATTGGAGGGGCAGAGTCATATCTGGGGTGTATTTATTATGCTTTTATTCTGCAAACAGACTTCCTCAGGCAGTACAAACATTGACTTCAGCAAAACTGTCCTAGGTGCTAAAGAGGACGGGGACCGTTGTGTTAGATACTGTGCTTCTAGCCTCCCCCTCTTTTGGTTCTTCATAACTTCTGGTCTATTTTCCTGCTGCATAAAACTGCCTCTTATAGTTACCCTGTAAAAGTGGTCCTCCTTTTGTGTCTGTTTTGTTTCATGTAACATGTTACTGAATGAATATTTGTTGCATTGGGATATATACATATATATGTTTAAATCTCCAAGTAGCTATTAACATCAGTCTCTTTCTGGAAAAGAAGTCATTGTCAATATTATTTATTAAAAATCTTGAGAAGCATAGATAGCTCTTTTAAAATATATGGCTTTGGGGCCAGGGATTAGCTCAAGTGGTACTGAGTCTACCTTGGAAGCACAAGGGCCTGAGTTCGATTCCTGGTGCCACCAGAAAATAAACAAACATATGGCTGTTTTTTCTGGATTTGAGGTGTTATCTTGCTACTTTAAGTTCTTTCGGAATTTCTTCTTTTCTTTTTTTGAGATAGGGTCTCACTTTGTAGTCCAAATTGGTCCTGAGCTCACTGTGTAGCCCAGGCAAGTCTCGAACTCAGTAGTCCTCCTGCCTCTGCCTCCTGAGTGCTGGGATGACAGGCGTGAGCCACCACACCCAGCTTTTAGGAATTTCCTTAATAATCCTTTAAAATAATCCTTTAAAATTCACACTCAGGCTAACGTGTGATAAACTTACAAGAAAAAAGTATTGTATTTAGGACAAACTTACTAGAAAAAAATATTGTACATGACCTTTCTCAATGGTTTACATGTGATAGCCACATCAAAGGAAAGTTTGTATTTCTGTAAATTCAGTTTTACTTTCACATATACAAGAAGTGAATTTGTAAAAGCCTGTGAGACCATTGCTTAGTGTAAAGCAGCCTTTTGTCATCATCCATAGTAAGTACAGATGCTTCCAGGGAAACATTTCTTGCTTTAGCTGCTACCAACAGAAAGAGTCAGTTGTTAGGAATTTGCTTATACCAAACCTAGTGAATAGTCGAAGAATTTGTAGAATTTTAGGGAAATAGGACAAGGTATATGATACTTCATAATTTTCAGTTTTAAAATTCAAGAATAAGTGTCTAGACAATGATAAGCGTTCAAATAGAGGTTAGAAAGATTAAACAACCAGTATTTTTTTAATTGAATTCTTTATTGGTACAATTTATATACATCTCAAAATCACATATAACATTGGGAAATTTGTACCAGTATATGCCACAAGTTAATTCTCATTTTTACCCATATCCCTACCCACTCCCCCCTCCTCCCCCCTTATACATGCTCTTTTATTTTCTTTCTGTATCATATTTATTCTTTCCCCTCATCAC
>PVIC010054097.1:0-11652 GCA_004025085.1 Thryonomys swinderianus
GGAACTGTAAAAACACAAGTTGGAAAGTTCTAAATAAACACACACTTAGCGTAGTGCCTAGAACCCTAACCCCTCACTAAGAAACTTCTGAAAAGAAAATCTTAGACACACACAGAATTATATATAAAGGTTCACATCGGCTTCACTTCACAGTATTCAAAACTCAGAAACAGCCCCAGTGACCACCTGGCGAGTGGATAACTGGGCTGTTGAAAAGACACGATACTAGAGAGGGAGGAGCTACCAGTTCACACAACACAGTGTTACAGGTGACTAGGTGAGGAGTAACCCCAAGGGAAAGAAGCCAGGCACAAACCCTATTATACTTAAAATCTCATCTACTGCAATTCTAGAAATGGTAAGAATCTAAAATCCAAAGACAAAAAATGTCACTGTCATGGGCTGAGGTTAAAGGAAAAGCAATTATGAAAGGTACCATGAAACTTTTTCCAGAAATGGAAATGTTATTTATCTTGATTGTGAAGGTGGTTATATAACTACATGCATTTTTCAAAGCTCAAGCTATACATTTTACAGTGGTAAATTTTAGCTTAAGCAAATTATTATTAGAAATCATGTGTTTCCCTGTATATTAGAAAAGCTGAATAATCTGCCCACGCTAAAGTGACTTGGAAACCATGGTGAACTGGGGATAGATAGGCATTGCCTGAGGAATTAGAGAAGCAGAAAATACCTGCCTTGAAGAGAGGTGAAATCTCCCTCACTGGTAAAGCAAATGACAGGAACTTATCCTTGAAACTGGGTTGTACTTGGCACTGTCTTACTCTATTTGTGTATTTTTATGCCTGTCTTGAAGTACAGGTGGAGGAAAGAACAGAGGACGGGTGGGTTCCTTTGAGACTAGCGCCTAGAAAGACAGCAGCCCTTCAATACTCAGAATTGCTCTAACCAACTAGAAACTACCAAAGTAATTAACTAAGGCCTGAAAGGGTTTTCATGACCAAGTGTTCTATTGCATTCCTATAATCACAGCTACTCTGGAGGCTGAGGCAGGAGAGCTGCCTGTTTAACAGTAGCCTAGTCCATTTAGTGAGCCTACAACTCAGAATAAAAAGAACTAGAGGTGTAGTTTGGAGCTTCCTGGGATCCAAACTCTCAGTGCAGAAAAGGCAGGGAGGACATAGTAGTTTGTAGGACATAGTAGCCGGCAAGAAAATTTGTCCCCTGGCTCGGGGCTCAGTTAACTGTGCAGGGCTAAGCCATCCTCGGTTCGGAACCCAGATCCCCATGGGTGTGGGGGCTGCGGCGGAGCAGCTCTCTCTGGGTGGCCCTGGAGGTGGCTGGCAAGCACGCGGCAGAGACCTCTTCCCCTACGGCGGAGGCTGAGGAGCCTGCTCCAAGCTGGCCAATGAATCAGCCACGCGGGCCGGCTCCCCGTCCTCTAGCAGGACAACACATGCTCTGGGTGGCAGGAGAGGCCTGGCTTCCTTCTCGCCTGTTCTTGAGCTGACATTTTAAGCTGCAGTTACACTGGCTTTTGTTTCCAGAACTGTATGTATGTTAGGTATGGCGCATAATTCTGTATTTCTCATCTTGCCACTGATCAAAGTTATATCCATGGAACTGGAGAAAATGGACGTAACTCACACATGGAGACAGATCCTGTGGCTGGACATGGCGTGTGGCAGAGAGACGATGGTACGTGAGGTTGTGAATGAAAATCTGGACTGTGTTCATCTCATGTATTGTTGGGTTTCAATGCATGAAGGGGGGTGTATGTACACGCGAGGTCAGAGGTGGTTATTTCTGTGGCTAACACAACTCCCTTTATAGAACTGTATTTTCTTTCTTCTTGAGGGAGCTTTTGTCTTATGCAACTCACTAGTTGCTGTCAACCAGCCTTCATCCCTTCTGTACAAATCAAAATCTTGTCTTACAGTATACTAAATTAAAAGTTGAGGAAGAGTTACAACCTTCTTTGGTGCCACAGCCAGGTATATAAACTCTAATTCCACTAACAGCCAAGAATCCAACCACTTACAAACAGTCCCATTTGAAAGAATAAAGCGAACAGGTAGGCTGGTATGCTGGTGCACTCTTTTATAGCCAACAACAAGGAGGCTGAAGCAGGAGGATCCTGTTGAGCTTGAGTTCAAGGTCAGCCTGGTGTACATAGTTGAGACTTTGTCTCAAAAAGCTAAACCAAACCAAAACATACAAAAAAACCCTATCATACAAAATTATCCAGAAAGCCACAGAATTAAGTAACACCCCTCCCTCAGCTAGCGTCTAGGGAGGCCAGGAAATATGCCTGGAGAATCTGCAAAGATTAGGAAGCTTCCTTAGCATTGTAAATCTGTTTCCTTACTTTCAAGGGAGCAGCACTACAGTTTTTTCTTGACTGCAGTCTAAGAGAATGTGCTAAGATTCTTTTAAAAACAGCTTAGCCACAGATAGAATCTGGCCGGCTCTTTGCTCCACATCGGTGTCTATAGGTCAGAAGCAACACCCCCAAGGTACAGCCCATTGATTTCAGCCTCTATGTCAGCTTCTCTTATCCCATTCAACTCTGTCACATTATTGCTTCACTTTCTGCATAGACTGTTATGTGTTAACACGCGCTCTTCCTCTCAGACTTCAAACACCATTATCCACCAGAGATACACATGCCTCGCCCTTCACAGGAGAATTCAAATCTGCAGCTATCAGATGGGATCCTTCAGTTTCTCAATATGAACTGCACCATGCTCTCCTACATGGCACCAAGCAAGTTTAGATTTACACAGGCTTGCTCCAACTGCAAGAATACTTCTCTCTCCCTCTCTCTCTCTGTATATACACATATAAATATTCATGTGTACATATATAATATACATATCATATACATGTACGTATAATATATGCATATATTATATATGTATATATGAATATATACATGTGTACACATGTACAGTCATACATATGCACATGTATATAGATATTAAGTATATAAATTATGTGAATATATATTTAAAATATTCTTCATCCTTGACTGTATTTCAGATAATTTCACTACAATTTGCACCTACAGGTGAAATAATTGAAACAGAAAATGACAAAAGGTGATGCTTACTCTTCTTTCCATCCATGTCTGCGTGGATCTTCCGAGCCAAGAACCCGCTTTTGTACACAGCAGCATTTGGGTCATGAGGAATGTCCAGAAATGGGTTCGTCGTGCTCCCGATGCGGCTGATGGTCTTCGGGTGTGTCCCATTAGCCTTCTCATCAGTGCCTTCAGAGGGAGGCTTTTTTTTCTCTTCATCATCTCTGAAAGGAAGAAGACACAAAGCCTGAGCCAAGCATCTCCCGCAATATCCACGGAGAGAAATTATTTAGACGCTCGGACTCTGGTTTTGCAATGTCCCATCAGTCTTCATAAGAACCACCATGAAAACAGCCACCGTTGAACGAGTGTCTTGTGTGCGCCACATATTAATGATCATGATAATCTTGCAAGACCATATTAATATTCCACATATTAGATAAAAAATAAAACAGTGGGCTCAACAAGTACACACTCAAGACCCAAAAGGAAAGAAAAAGAAAAAGGAAAAAAGATATCACGGGCATGATGGTCAAATCTCTCAAGCCTCTTCTTCATCTGCCTAGTATTAATGATGTTTTCATATTTATTTTCTTGCAAACAGCGTTTTAATGAGGATCACGATTTTGAATTCTATACGCTGTGGGGCCCAGCACAGTGGATGACATATAAGAAACAGCAACAACATTAGAGATTGAGGTCAATGCACAACTACATCTGCAAGATAACCACACTATGATCAAAACCCCAGGGGAAGCTGCCAGCGGACAAGGATGGTAAGGGGCAAGCATGGTGCTTTGGCATCTTGTATGTGCTACGTTTGCAATCACCATAAAGCTTCGGGGCATCTTATCAGCCACTCAGAGAAGCCCTGTTTGCTGTGCTCACTTTCCTGGGTCACTGTTCCTTCAAGAGCAGGAATTTGCCATCTGAACTCATAACAATAAGCACAGAAGAGGCAGAGGACAGACGTCGCATTCAATGAGTAAAGGAGACAGAGCGGTGGCAGAAGGCTAACAACCTCTAATACACGGTTGAAACAAAACATCCTTCCAAAAGCATTTGTCTTAGTTCAGCTACTTCAACTTCCAGAATTTTTTAAAAAACTAAACTCTTCACTGAGTTTTTGAACTCTGACTACTGATGCTTTTATTAAAACTTAAAAATAATCAGCAAAATATATTCTAAAAAAATCATAAGTCAATAAATTATCAAAAGTGTCTGAACATGGTGGTGGTCACAGTAAGAGTGCCCTTTTGCTGGTAGTTTATAAATAGCTCTGAGGTATGTGAAAGAAAACCTGGACTCAAACATCCCCGTTTTACTTTTATTTTACGACAATTTTAAGCTTAAAGTCTAGTACACTGAGATGCTCAGCTTCTCCTGTTAACATTTGCTTCAGCTTCAATACATTTTCTAAAGTACAAAATTAAAATTAGTGAACTAATATGAGTTAATTTAAGATTTTCTTCAGCATTAGGCAGCTTTTTCAAAGTAGCTATTTTTCTATTTCAGAACTGCATCCACGATCTCATAGTGCATTTAGCTGTCAGGTCTTCTAGCCTGTGACAGTTACTGGATTTTCCCTAGTCCTATGTAGCCTCGACACTTTGAAGGCCCTTGGTTAATTATTTTGTAGATTATTTTCAGTTTAGGCTTGCCTTATGTTTTCTCAAGACTAGATGACGTTACATATTTAGGCCACAACACAGGTGATGCACCTATCTTTGGTGAGGTTATTAGTGACTTTAAGTGGGATTACCTAACTAAGGCAGCACCTGACAGTATTTTATACTGCAAATTTAATATTTTCTTTTGTAAATGTTTTGGGGAAATATTTTGTTAACTATGAAAGTATCTTGTTTCTTCTTTTCTTTTGTACTCACTAACAATAACATTCATAAATGGACCTTAGCCTATAAAGTCATTTATCTTACATTCCTCTGTAAGGGTGGGTATATATGCCATTTTTGGCCTTTCCCTAGCAACTATGTATTTATGCGTTTTCCATGACAGCAATCTTGCCTTTCCTAGACTGGCATATCATAGATTACTTTCACTTCACAAAATGCATTTAAAATCCATCCATATTCCCATGTGGATCAGTAGTTTGTTCTTTATGATTCTGTAGCATTATTTCCTTTTAGGAATACCAGTTTTTTCACCTAGTTTCTATTTTACATTTTTAAATAAAGAATTATTTGTGGTTGCATATACCACCATGACAACAATATCAAGTACAGAACTACAAATCTTTCACAGATTGGAATCCATCTAATCTAGAAGGAAGATTTCTAGCCTTCAAAGAATTTATTTACTGTTATCAGTACATTTCTTACTGCCTTAACCCACAGTTAACATCATACTCAGTGAGGGAAAGTTGAAAGATCCTCTTCCAAGATCAAAACAGCCAAGAGATACTGACACATGCCACCACCACTTAATTTTGGACTGGAAATCCTAGTTAGAGTAGTTAGAGCAGATGAAATGAAAAGGTACTCAACTAGGAAACGAGGTAAAATTGTGTCAGTTTGCTGATGATAAGATCTCATATACAGGAAATTCTAAGAACTCCACCAAAAAACATAGACCCAAAATAGTCACTAAAGTTGTAGGTTACCAAAGTAGCATGTAAAATTGGTAGTGTTCCTAAGTAGTCATAACAGTGAGAAAAAGAAATTAAGAAAACAATCCCCCTTACAATAGCAAACAAAATGAAAGTGAAAAAGTGAAAGATCTGAAAACTACGAAAAAAACTGAAGACACTGTGAACCAATGGAAAGTTATGTCACATTCATGTCCTGGACAAATAATTATCATGAAATTATCCTTCCTACCCAAAGTGGGTTTGGAGAGTCCCTGCAGACCCTGTCAAAATTTCAATGTTGTGGAGCAGAAAGATAGAAACATAACTCTAAAATCACTCTGAAAAGCCCAGTCAGAGCAGAAAGAACAATGCTATAGGACCATACTCCCCAACCTGAATGTAGGTGTCCTTCGCTATAGGGGAGGGGAACATGCTCCTGGACTCATCACAGACACCAAAGTCTCAAGATTCTCAAATTCCTCATATTAAATGGTGCAATATGCAATCCTCCTGTGTAGGTCACATCGGTTCTATTTATATGAATGTAATGTAAGTTCTATGTGAAGAGTTATTGTACTGTATTGCCAGGGGATAATGAAAACAGTCTACTACGCATGTCCAAAATACACACCACTTCTTCTCAAACTTTTAAACTGTGGTTGGTTGAATCTACAGATGCTGAGTCTACAGATATGGAGGGCTGCTGATATACTACAAAGTTGTAATGAAAACAGAGAATAATGGCAATAAAAACTGAAACACTGCATCTATCAACCTCGGCTCTGTATTCGATGAGACTGGGAGACTCCTGGAGAGGCAAGAGGCTGGGAGAGCATGAAGAGAGGGCCTGGCTGGAGGCGGGGCCGGCTGGGGGAAGAGGACATGAAGGGATGACTTGAGGGTGAGTCTGGACCCTGCCCGCTTTCAGAGTTCTTCTCTCTGTTTTGCAGATACCTCGTGCTACTCAGCGTCCCTCTGCCTCCCAGACTCGCCATGATGTTGCTGCTCAGGAGCCAGCTGACCCTGCACTGAAGCCCCTGACACCAGGGGCCAAAATAAATCTCTCCCCTAGTTGTGAGGAAAGCTGCCCGATGCACATACCAATCAGTGGAGTAGGACAGAAAGCCCATGAGTAAGTCCAATTTAATTTGTTTTTGATAAAATCCCAAAATACACCATGCAGAAAAGACAGTCTATTAAAAGTGATGATTAGAGAATTGAAATTGGTGCACATAATAATTAAATTGGACCCTATCTCATAAAATTCAGCTCAAAATGCATAACAATTTAGACATGAGATCTGGAACTATAAAACTAGAGGAAGAAAATGGAAGGAGAAAGCCCCCCCCCCAACATTGGTCTGGGGAATATTTTGTTGTTGTTGTTGTTGTTGTTGTTGTTTTTAATGATACCGGGAATCAAACTCCAGCCCTTGTGCTTCCAAGGTAGGAGGGGTACCACTTGAGCTAAATCCCTGGCTTGGGCAATGCTTTTTGTTTTGTTTTTTAAATCCATGACTCCAAAATCATAGACAACAAAAGTAAAACCAAATAAATGTGATTCTATCAAACTAGAAAGCACAGAAAAGAGTTAAGAAAATGAAAAGATAGTCCCTAAAATGTAAGGAAGTATTTGCAAATGACACATATATACATTATATAATGTATATATACATTAAATAATCCACCAGCAAGAAAATAATCTGACTTAAAATGTCCACAGAACATTTTTCAAAAGTAATATAAATGGCTAATAGATAGATGACAAAAATGTTCAACCATTTCTCTGGCCATTAGAGAAAGGCAAATTAAAACACCATGAAAATCACATCTTATTCCAAAACCACAGATTTCATCAAGAAATCCAAGAATATCAAACGCTGGTGAGGCTGCAGGGAAAATGGAACCCTTATCTGTTATTGGGAAGAAGGAAAAGTAGTATAATCACTATGGAAATCAGTATGAAGATCTCTCTCTCTCAAAAAAAAAAACCTAAAGATCGAAATTCCATTGGACCCAGCTACTCTCCTTCTGACCATCTTCCCTAAAGACTTCAAGACATGGTATTACAGTGATGTGTGTATACCTGTGTTGACAAAAGCCCAGTCCCTCACAGCTAACTCTTGAATGGTGCTCAAGTGCTGAGAACAGACAAATCAGTAAGGGAAATGCTGTATGTCAGGAAAGCAAGCAAAGTGAAACCTGGTTATCTGAGAATGAATGTACCAATGTCCCATTCTGCTTATGAAAAGTAGAACCTTATCACTGTCACTTCTCTGCTTTTGATTAGCACCTCTGTGAACACAGGAAATATACCTTCCAACATTGTTTTGATTGTACCAAGTAGTTTTACATAAAGAAACTCCTTATAAAAGAAGGGAGTTGAAATGCATGGTTGTTTCAAAACAATTTTGCCTGCTTCATAAAGTAAATTGAGAAACTGAAATAAGTGAATTTTGAGGTCTTTTGTTTTTCATTTTCCGTAGAGTGGTATTTGACATTGATCATATGCTTACCATGCTGAAAATATTGTTTCTAACTTAAGAGACAAAGACAGGACATTGATTAAATATGAATTAATAAGTGATTATTTGTTGATTTATATTCATGAATCTACCTTCAGTATTTGAGGTCTACTGAGAGGACTAGTAGTTGTCAGGAGAAAAATCACAATGTTTATTTTGGAAGTCAGGATAAGTGTTTTGAACAAAAAGAACCATAAGAAAGTGTATTAGAATTGCCATTGTTCCCAAATTTGTTCTTTTTAAAAAGAGCTTAATAGATTTTAGAGGGGATAAACCAAACAAAACCTTATCAATAAAGCATAATTTTGTTTTGAAATATCCAGTGTATAATATTTACTGTAACACACATAAATTAAAAAGGGAGAGTAGCCTGAACAGAGGAAGGCTTAGAAATCATGGATTTTATTTAACTGTGGCATCAGCCTTAATATTCTACTTTTGAATCTTCAGTTGTTATACAGTTTTGTAGATATTCTGACTCATGCAGAGAATTGGTTGCAAATGACTGTTTGAAATAACCTAATATGCAAACTCAGAGTGTTCATTAATAGTGATGAGGCAACAAAAATGTAATATTGAATTTAAAAGCAGAAATCAATAGTGATATATTAAAATTTATTAAATGTACTTAGTGTATGTATTTTCACGTGCAAAACAGTTTAAGACACATTTAAAAATTAATGTTCTATCAAAAAGTAGAAAAAACCCAAAGAACTAAGAAAAATTCTAGGATTCCAATGAATACAAATAGAATTTGAAAAGCCTTTAAACTGAAGAGTTGATACCATAGATAGCTCCTGCTTAATGCAAATACAGTAAGTCACTGCTGGAAAGCATACATAGGTGACAGAGCTATATGAGGGTTTAAAATTAAAGAGGGTAAAAAGTTATACAAGGCATCAGACATGAACCCCAAATAGTTTCCTAAAAGTATGTATGTACTAGCCCCAAACCCAACATGAAGATCCATGGAACAGAATACAGTGATGGCAAACCTCTAGAGCTTTCAGTAATAACGAAGAGCCAGATATGGCTGCTGAAAGTTCATCACCACTGGAACAGAGGACGCAGAAACAACCTCAAGCACAGTCAAGGGTACAATCTTTGACAAAGGGGCTAGAATTATACTCCTGGAGGTAAGTCACATGATAAACAGTGTTGGGAAAACTGCTGATCAACATCCAGAAGATCGAATCTGGACCCATGTACTAAACTAATATCAAAATGCATCAAAGATCTAAATGTTAAAAGAGAAATACTTAATCTCCTGGACTATAAATAGGCAAAATTCTTTAAGTCATAGGTATAAGCAGGACTATTTAAATGAAACCTCAATCGCACAGGATGTAATAGTGAGAACCATATCAAATTACAAATGTCTGTACTGCCAAAGAATCCACTGAGAGTGAAGAGGCAACCTACTGAATGGGTAAGAATTTTTCTAGTTATTGCTTAGGCAAAGTACTAAAATCTAGACTATATTCAGAATTGAAAATAATTAGCACCAAGTGAAAGACCCAGTCAAACAGTGGGCAAGTGGAATGAATAGAGAGACCCTTCAGAGAGTAGAAAACACAAATGGCCAATAAATACATGGAGTAATGCTCACCGTCAGTGGCTTTTACAGAAATGCAAATGGGAATCATGAGAAAGTTCTATCCAATTCCAGAAAGAGTGGCCGTTAAGAAGTCAAATAATAAAAAGAGCTTCATAGGCTACAGAAAAAAGAGAACACTTCTACATTGTTGATGAGGAAACAAACTGATACAGTCACTATGAAAATCAATATGGAGATTCCTCACAAAGCTCAAAATAGAAATTCCACTTGACCCAGCTATTTTCCTTCTGGGTATCTTTTTGAAAGTTGAAGGATATCACATTTGAGCGATACACTCATACTCATGTTTATAGCAGCACAATTCATAACAGCTAAATCTTGAAAGTGGCCTCTATTCCATCAACAGATGCACAGATAAAGAGAACATGGTATTTAAACACAATAGACTACTCTTCCGCTACAAAGGATAAAAGCAAAATGGATGGACACTCTTAAGTGAAACACATCAGGCACACAAGCATATATGTCAGATTGTTTCTCTTCTATGAGAAACCTAAATTATAAGTGAGGAACAAGGAGTAGTAGGGAGACACATCTTTCTCAAATGAGAAGGGCATCAAGAGAAGGAGGAAGGGAGAACGAGTAAAGGACAGTAGGGAAAGGAAACGAAAAAAAGGAAGATGTGTTTATGTATGCTATCAGCTCTGAAAAGGAATGCAAACATATATACAAACATATATCAGATGTATAAAAAGTAAAATTACCTATAGATAATCATGTGTGCTATAAAATGCTTCAAATATTGCCTATACACCACCAAATGATCATGTTTTTAAATGAACGCTTAGTGTGTTGTAATACAGCTTCTCAGTGTATTAACAACCTCCATGCCAACAGAATTCTTTATTAAGTGTCAGCATGCATTTAAAAACGACAATTGATAGTCTAATAATTGTAGGTAAGCCCCTTGAGATTTTCTCCACATATTGTTTTGTTTACAATAGGGTAGCAAGTTTTAGGAGATGCAAATGTGAGGGTTTTTTCTATATAAATAAACAACAGCAAGAAGACATGATAGTACACTCCCTAGTGTGTAGTTGCTTGCCATATATATGAGTACTGTGTTGAGCAGCTGAAATTTGGCAAGTCCAAATTAAAATTAAGTCTAATTTCCAAAGAGTTAATACAAACATTTCAATAATTATTCATATTAATTATATGCTTAAACCATTACTCCCAACTAGCATCAAACAAAAATCCAATAAAAGATTTAAAATTAATTTCACCTGTTTGTGTTTTCTTTTATAACATGCTACTAAAAACTTTAAAATTACATTGAGTTTGTGAAAGGTAGTTACATTCCTTTTGGACAGGGCTATTATTATGTGTATTTATAACAGTGTTAAGAGATTCTACTAGAAAACAATAAACGGGGAAATATATAGCTGAATACTTCATATTAAAATCCTAACAAATATATTTAATCCTTCAAAACAAATATTCTTGATATTGTGAAAGGTAGTGAATGATCCTGGAAGGTCAACTTTGTCCTCTTCCTCCACACAGGTGGGTGCCACCTGGTTGTGGCTGTTCTCTGATCATACAGACATGGACAGCACAGGCCAGAGGAAGGATTTTTCCACCCACTTAATTTTAATTTCACCCACAGCCCATTGCATGTAATGCCTTTTGTTGTTTCTGCCACCACTCCCCCACCGTTTCTGAGGAGAATCCATGCCAACTATTATCTGAGACATGGGTTGGCAGAGGAAAGAAATCAGTAACCTTCTCCATAGATTTACATTTTTCTTGATTGTATCATTATGGAGTTGCTTTTATTTCTTTTAAAATAGACATTATGAATGTCACTGATGCCAGATGCCAGGCACACCCCTGTAATCCCAGCACTTGAGAGGCTGAGGCAAGAAATCACTGCAAGT
>PVIC010054098.1:0-11643 GCA_004025085.1 Thryonomys swinderianus
ATACCACAGGGCCAGGCGTGGTGGCTCATGCCTGTAATCCCAGCACTCGAGAGAAAGAGGCAGGAGGATTGCTGAGTTTGAGGCTTGCCTGGGCTACATAGTGAGCTTAGGGCCAGCCTGAACTACAAAGCAAGACCTTGTCTCAAATAAATAAATAAATAAATGCAATTTCTTATACACCCCAACTTGATTCTCTTAATGATCTTACACTCTCCAGCATATTTATATCTCAATTTTCAAATATATGATTGCACTTTCATGAGCACTATACAAATAGTGTTCACTACTGGATCAAGACACATGCTTTCAGATAGGCACCATGGTGCACACCTGTAAGGAGTGGGAAAGGAAATGTTACCAGAATCCCTGTAGTGTGTCCTGGTTTCTTATGAACCATGACAACACAAGGCTAATGAGACAATAAAGACAGGAAACAAGCTGTACAGGAAGGGCTGAGTCACAGGACTGATCGTTGCTGCTGTGGACAGCAAAGACAAAGGCAGAATCTGCCATTCTCTGTGGGGTTCATCAGGAGTATCAGAGGACTTGGAGGGCGGTGGTAATGCTATCACAATGAGGCGCTTGAGTGTTTTAGAACCCTTAGGAGTCTATGCTGATTAGGACAGTAAAATGAGCCAAAAGTTCTCTTTCAACAGGCAGTGGGATGAGTTAGGGTGACAAGAATTTGTCTTTCCCCAGGTGAGACCTTTCTCTTTTTGAATTACTACTTGGTTCTCAAAGACCCACAGGTCGTGGGCCAGTTGAGGCCTCAACTGTGCCTACAGAAAGAGTAGAGTTATGCTTAGCATGCCATAGCAAGCCTGAAGGAAGAAGACTAGGCCACATGCAACCCTAATCACAATTTAATTGTGAAATGACTTTTTCCCAACAACAGTTTACAATGGCTCCAGACACAATCCTTTATATGTAATTTATTTTTTCTATTAGAAAGTATAGATCTTCATATACTTAGTGTTGTGGCATTTATGATTGCTTGCTTTTATACAGGTTATCCAAAATTTATTGTGTTGGGTATTGATAGTTCTTTTGTATATGGATCCCCATATTTTAATGTAAATATTTGCATGATAATTCTTGGCAATTTCTTCTCTGTGGTTTTTGTGATAACTTATAATGAGGTCCACATTAGTGAAATCAGTGACCATCCTGGATCGATTATGTTTCTTTTGTCTGCTCTGTCCATCTTTTTCTGCATTGTGTTTTTTATTTTGTAATTATTACCTTCAGAAAAAAAAATCATTTAAAATTTTAAAATTGAAAATAGCTTAAGGGCTGAAGATGTAGATCAGTAGTTCCAGTACCTGCCTAGCAAGTGCAAGGACCTGAGTTCAATCCCCAGTAACTGCATACAACAATACTGAGCCTGGTTACTCATGCCCACCAACAATCAGTATCACAGTGCTGGGTGTGGTGCCTCAGGCCTATAATCCCAACAAGGTAAGGAGGCAGAGGCAGGGGAATTGCTGAGTTCGAGGCTTGCCTGGTCTACATAGTGAGCTCAGGGCCAGCTTGAACTACAAAGTGAGACCCTGTCTCAAAAAAAAAAAAAAAAAGTTTAAAAAAATAGCATTTTTAATTTTCTAAAATTCTTTCTTCTCTTCTGATTGCATTTGTCTAACATTCTCTTTTTGTGGATATCATATTCTTGTACTTGCATATTTTACTCTTAAAATTTTGTTAACTGAGTAGTACAAGAATTTCAGGGTATATGTAACACCAATATTTCTTATACTCTAATGAAATTTAAAAGAAAAGAGTCATTCTAATTTATTGCTTGAAATGAGCAGTATATAGAATCCAAAACCAGACAAAGACTTGACTGAAAAAGAAAACTTCAGTCCAACCTCTTTAATGTACATTGATCCTCATATGCAAACATCCTCAACAAAATACTGGCAAAGATACAACAAATCATTGACAAGATCATACATTACAACAAACAGCCTTTATCCTAGGGGTGCAAGTATGGTTCCACATATGCAAACCAATAAATGTAATACATCAAAAAAAAAAAAAAAAGAAGCAAGGACAAAAAAAAATCACATGGTCATCTCAATAGCAGGAGAAAAAGTCTTTGAAAAAGTCTAACATCCACTCATGATGAAAACCCGGAAGAAAACAGGGAAAGAAAGAGCTATGTCAATATTTTTTAAAATGTTTATGACAGGGCCAGAGGGTTAGTTTAGTGGTTCCAGCGCCTGCCTCGCAAGCGCAAGGTCCTGAATTCGATCCCCGGTAACCACATATAATGCTGGGCATGGAGACACGCCCACCAACAATCAATACCACATACCACAATGCCGGGTGTGGTGCCTCATGCCTGTCATCCCAGCACTTGGGAGGCAGAGACAGGAGGATTGCTGAGTTCGCGGCGGCTTGCTTGGGCACCATAGTGAGCTCAGGGCCAGCCTGAACTACAAAGCGAGACCCTGTCTCAAAAAAAAAAAAAAGTTTATGACAAAACTATTACCAACATCATATTAAACTGGTGAAAATAAAAATTTTCTCTAAAATCACACACACACACACACACACACACAAATCCAGGATGCCTTCTTTCACCCCTCCTGATCAGTGCAGCACTGCAGTTGAAACTCTAGGGAGAGCAATGAAGTAAGAAAATGAAATAAAAGTGATATAGCAAAGGAACAAACCAAACTATCCTCATTCATAGAAGACATGGTCCTTTACATGGAAAAATCAGAAAGTTCTACCAAAAAGTAGAAACTAATAAAATGAGTGGCAAGGGGTGATTTTGGAGTAGCAAGAATCCAGATAGCTGTGGCTCAATGGGTCTGGTACACTGTTGGGACGGATAATGCCTTAATTCCTGGAGATGGGGGAGAGAACAAGGAATTGAAAATCCATCAACAATTATTGGTTTATTTTTGTGTTTTCAATTCATATATCATCTCCATTTGTGTAATATTGCTTCCAAGTTCCCAAATCTGTCACAGTTTCCTGTTATTTTACTTCATAGTGAAGCCAGTGCCATTTTGACATCACTGCCATCACAAAGGAGGGGTCCATGGAGTTCACTTTTTTTTCCTTTGCCATCTACTTTATAAGCCTACTTTTCAACCTGAATAAAAGTTGTTTCATATTTTACAAATATTTCTGTTTTTTATTAATATAACTTTTTGCTTCTATTTGTCTTTGCCTTAGGTAAAAAGGGCAAAGAGAATGATTTCTATTTTATTACCTTAAAATTGAAAGTGGGTAGCAAGTTCTTAATGCCACTGGAAGTAAAAATCCTTTTCTTGTGTTTTAACTGAACCCAATTTTCAAAATTCTTCAAGGTCAGATCAAGGTTTTACTTAGGAAAACAGAGTGTCAAACATATACTCTTTAAACTTTTTCCCCTTTTGACGTCATTCTATAGAATATTGAGATACAGTGTCCACAATAACTGACTAAAACCAGTTATCTTAACATTTTGATGTTATAGTTTTTATTGTACTTCAGTTTGACTACTTTGGAAGTGAAAATGAAGCAACCTGTAATATTATATTATATTACATTATAATTTATATAATACACACACATCATCACAGTGTGACCTTAGGAGGCTGTAATAAAGAGCTCCCAAACAAGAGCTTCTTTTACTCATCATTATCTATGATGGAACAATATTCACTATCACAAGCATTTGTTTCTCTTTTGAGCAGGGGGACATTATTTTTATTTCATAGTTTTAGTTTGATTTAAGAAGCATCCATGAGTATATAGCAGTGAGCTAAAATATATTGTAAAATGGGCCTAAAAATTCACACACCATTTCATTTTGCACGCCTTTGGACAGAACTTTGTCTTATGCTTTTATGTTAGAAGGGAGGCTGTGGAATGTTGAGACCAGTGAACTTCTTAGCTGTAATATCCTTAAGATGGAAAAGTGTTTTAGTTACTCTTCTTCATAATTAAGCAATCCAAATTTTGGGTCATAAAGATGCAACAGCAATTTTCATGTGCTCACCGTGCCCACTAATGCAGAAAGAATTCACCAAAACTTTCATCTGTACATGATTCAGCCACCTCAGCTGGGAAGACAAAGGAGGGGGAGGCTGAAGCCCCTGAACTGGACGATGGAGTTCACAGTGGCTTTCTCAGCCTCAGGCCTGGCCCCTGGGGGAGGTCATCTGGATCTCCTGGTTTTTTATCTGAGTACCTACGGGATCCTTGCACATCTTGTGTGATTCTTACTGATGTCAGCCAGGTTCTAAAATGATTGTTACAGCAATTGATTGAGCCAGGCAGAAGATGCGTGATCTCTTCTGACGTATTCTCAGCAGTATTTGGCACTGCTTCTGTGTTCTATGTATCCAGCAAGACGTTAGCCCGTTTTTTCTAGGAGGAAAAAGAAGGAAAACAGACTCCACCATTTGAAGGTATGGCAATGTCTCATTGCAGAGGAAATGGGAATGAACATACTCCATGATTATCAGAATATAAAACAAA
Source organism: Thryonomys swinderianus (assembly GCA_004025085.1). Classification (NCBI taxonomy): domain Eukaryota; kingdom Metazoa; phylum Chordata; class Mammalia; order Rodentia; family Thryonomyidae; genus Thryonomys; species Thryonomys swinderianus. The sequence goes on from PVIC010054098.1 coordinate 4,477, forward strand.
CTGCAAAGAGGAGAGATTTTGGCAAAAATGGCAAACAATCGTGATTTACACTTAAACACATGTAAGTGCCATTAAAAAAATGAAGCCAATTGAAAATAACTAGCCAACACATCAGAAGCTCAAACAAGTAGAAACATATTGTTCTACCTTGTAACTTATTCCTCCTCCTTTTCCAAAAATAACACACAGTTTCAAGGTTCCTTGCCTTTACTCATGCAGGTTCGCAGCTTGAAACCATCTCCCCTACATTATTTATTGAAATCCTTCAAAAGAGGCTTAAATGCCATCTCTGCGGTGAATCTGTCACTGACATGATCTCTCCAATTGCAATTAATCATCCCTCTGATTGCTCCAGCACAGTATTTTAACTTCTACTTAGTGTTGACTTTATTCTGCTTTTATTATGATTAGATATTTATAGATGCAATTTCCTTACTAGTGTGCTTTCCCCTTTGGAGCTAGATATCTTACCTGTATTCATTTTTGTTTTCTCACAGGGTTTTGATTAGGACAGACTACCTCATCAGTCACCATACAGGTCTTTGAGATGCAGATGGCTTTTGTGCTCAGTGAAGTCCACATATTTAACACATTAGTGAGTAGTTCTACTTGCAATTAATTGTGATCATGTCACTGAGGTAGCTAAGTGGACAGAATAAAGCAAACAGATTTTTGAAAAATAGAGGAATCAGGTCTAGATATTTGGGGATTGAACTCGGGCCCTTGTGCATTCAATGTTGGTGTGGTAACACTTAAGCTAAATCCCCAGGCCCCTCAGGTCTATGCATTTTAACATAGTCTAAGGAGGAATATGTTTTTTGACTAGACAGATCATTTGTACTATGAACAAGAATGCTGTAGCATAAGGCCATTCCTATTAGCCATATTCAACAAGCCTTTTTCAACCTGCTTCACTGTTACTTAATATCTTTTCAGATAAATCTAGACATTCAGAAGGCATTAAATTTCCATCCTTATTCAATTCTTGTGTTCCTAAGTGCTATTGTGTTTCCTTATCACTTTGCTTCTGGCTTCAGATACAACACTGCGGCCTCTGCTAACACTCAACCCCCATGGGAGACTCATTTTGCATGTGAATCATAAAAGTTCATTCTTTGCTTCAGGTTGATTTAATATATCTTCCTCAATTACCACCTGTCAGGCAGTGGCTGCAACTGGTTACAGTGGGACTGTAAGAACTTCAGGTTAATGTCATTCCAAATCAGGGTGAATCAACTCAGATATAGGACAGAGGCTTCTTTTAAATTTTATCTCTACCATTGTATGTCTGTGGTCTCCTGAAAATAGCTAATTACTGAGCCTTTCCTTCCTGCATAAGCCTGAGATAAATGCATTGATTCATCTCTCAGGGGTATTGAATGGCTTAACTAGGACTATGAAGGAAATAAAAAGTGTAATGTAGGGCTACATTAGGTGTTATTAGCAACATATTACTAATTCCATGAGTCATCGCATCGTTCCACACATCTTAGATGTTCTTTGCCTTGATAATGATATTTTTATGCCCACATTATGTTTAATTTTGGAATCATTATGCCTGTTCACTGCTCCTGAGCAAATAGTGATCATGTGTTATGTTCCCTTTTCTTTAATTTTTAAAGACAAAGACTATTCCTTTAAAAGGAAGCATTTAAACAACTATTAATCTCAGCTATGCTATAGTAGAGCTTTTTAACCTAATTTTTTGACTCAAATGAATTGTTATCCTGAAAAAAAAAATCTATTAGGTTCTGTTTGTCAGCTTTCTGGCTAGGTGTAAATTATAAGTGTACCATAGATGATATTGCAAATAAGTTAAAGGTTCTAAAAAACTGTTGGATAAATACCATCATTTCTATCTATGAAAAGTAGATACTTTTTTTTTTTTGAGACAGAATCCTGCTTTGTAGCTCAGGCTGGCCCTGAGCTCACTATGTAGCCTAGGCAAGCCTCGAATTCAGCAGTCCTCCTCCTCTGCCTTCCGAGTGTTGACATTACAGCCATGAGCCACCACACCTGGCATGAAAAGTAGATAGTTTCTTAATGTCAAATTATGTTCCTGATGCTTTTCTCTAAGTTCTCACCGTTTTATATCCTCATAATTCCCTTTGGTGTCTATACAAACATGAACATATTTTTAGGTGCTGAAATTTACAGGTGAAATTGGGAGAAATTTGATGATCTCTCTCATACACTACTTTGTATGGATTCAAAAGCAGCTGTGACATGGAATGTGAGCTCAGGTGTGTTTGTTCATACTATTATTACATATGTTAAATTTACTCATTTTTAAATCACAGATTATTTGGGATTTAGTTGTCACTTAGTCTTCAGAACCTTATGCTGTGATTCAGCAGTTTAACAAAATTTCATTTTGTGTTCTAAACTTCTTAGGAACAGTTCCTTGGCAGTAATTTGACCATAACTATACATATTTTTCAAAGCAGTGTGTGTATGTTTTATAGTACTATAGAAACGGAGACTTATAAGCAAATTAGACTATATTACATCTCATTACAAGACATATCCATGAGGATTGTCCCGCTCACCAGCGCAGCAAAAAGGAGCAGGAGAAATTGACAGTGAGAAGTTTCAAAATAGCAAGAGGTTACATGACTCCTTTGTGCCTTGTTCCAGACGATGTTGTTCAGGTATCAAACGGCGGTGTGTCTGAACATCTACTGACTATGTGGAGGAAAATGCAGTTCATGTGAGGAAAAGGGGATATTGTTGTGAGATCATTTAACTGAGTGTTTTGCTTTCTTAAAGGCTCATAAAATACTAATATGTCTTACATTAGATGGTATTAAATTTAAAGGACTATGATAAATACTGTACTGTCAAAATGGAAGAGAAAGATTAAAGTGAGATTTCATTGAGACCATTTTTAGGGGCTGGGGCTTTAGCTCAAGTGGTATTGTAGCTACCTTGCAAGCATAAGGGCCAGAGTTCAGTCCCTTATACCACACACACACACACACACACACACACACACAGTCATTTGTTTGAACCACCACTTTTATTGCTTTACAATATTTTCTATCTTTAGAAAATATATGCCATATATAAAAATATACAATATATACCATATACAAAAATATACAATGTGCACCATCAATATTTTGCTTTTGCTTGAGATACTGTGATAATATTTATTATCTGCTTTACTCTTTGTATGTGATCTATAAAGTGAATATTAGTTGTAATTTATAAATTTAAAAGTTAAGACTTAGAAAAGGCTTATGTATTCATTTAATTTTTTTTTCCTTTTTTGACATAAGTTCTTGCTAGTAGTTCAGGCTGGCCTTGAACTCACTATGTAGCCTAGACTGGCCTCAAACTTATAGCAAGCCTCCTGCCTCAGCCCCTCAGGTGCTGAGATTACAGGTGTACAGCACTATTCCTGACTGGTATAGGTTTATAACTCAGAAGCTGCAAAACCAGCATGGAAACCTGACACTCACTGCATTGCAGTACTATCTCTCCATTAAATCAGAAAGGATTTTAAGGCCTCTCTGGTCCTCACCTGCCTGGAATCCCACCAGAGGTAGGTGTATTCACAGTACACTAACTTTTAGACTTCACTCCATTGTTGTTCTGGCTCTTTAATCATTACAGTCTAAGGGGATGTTAATTAATTCGTTGTTTGTTTCAAATTCATAGTTCACCCTCTACTGCATTCCATCGGGTCCCAAGGGACCACATAGGCAATTCTTGTGTTCATTTTGGTTTTCAGGACAGCTATGGCTTAAGATTGATAAGGGATTTTTTAAATTGAATTCTTTATTGGTACAATTTATATACATCTCAGAATCACATATAACATTGGGGAATTTGTACCAGTATATGACACAAGTTAGTTCTCATTTTTACCCATATCCCTACCCACCCACACCTCCTACCCACTTTATACATGCTCTTTTTGCTTTCTGTATCATATTTATTCCTTCCCCTCATCACATTCCCACACCAAGTTTCCTATAGAAATATTCCACGCTATAAAAGCTGTCCTACTTTCTAGAGCTCATTTGCATCTACTGGTGTTCATGCCAAACAGAAGATCCAGAAATTGTCTATCTGTGATCTATTGATTTCACTTATTAGTATATCCTCCAGGTGTCTCCATTTGCACCTAAATGGATCGATCTTGTCATTCTTTATGGCAGAGTAATACTCCATTTTATAAAAAAAAACACATCTTCTTTATCCACTCTCCAGTTGATGTGCATTTGGGTTGTTTCCAAGATTGAGCTATCACAAACTGAGCTGCTATGAATAAGAGTGTACATCTGTCTTTCCAATGTGAGTTTTTAAATTCTTTTGGGTATATTCCTAGCAGGGGGATAGCAGGGTCAAATGGGACCCCCTAGTCCTAATTTTCTGAGAAATCTCCACACAGATCTCCACAATGGTTGCACAAGTCTGCAATCCCACCAACAGTGAAGAAGGGTTCCTTTCTCCCCACAGCCATGCCAGCATTTATCGTTGGTTGATTTTGTGATCGCGGCCATTCTTTGTGGAGTGAGATGAAATGAGATGCAAATGAAAACAACATTGAGATTTCATCTCACTCCACAAAGAATGGCCGTGATCACAAAATCAACCAATAATAAGGATTTTTGATGAGCAGAGAAACCACGTATCCATTTTCCAGTCCTGCCTTGTTTTTATGGGAGCAGTCCTTTGCCTCTAGTTCCCATACCATTCTATCATTTGTGAAACAGATTTCTCTTGAACGATCCTAAAGGATTTATTTTTCTGGGTGAACCTCAACTGATACAGCAATATATGAATCTATCCACTGGCTTAATAAAAATACTTAAGCACATTCTTTAAGAAACATCTTGTCCTTTTATTGCCAAACCTACTTGATCTGATTGCCCTTGGACACACGCACAAAGAAAGATAATGACTTCGGCTGACATGCTCTGCCTTGGGGATTTCAGCACCTTCTGTCTCTTTCTTCTTGCACACAGGAAAGAGCAGGAATTATAAGTTCAACAGGTTTTCAGAGAGTAAACATATCCAAGTAAACAGGATCTCAGTTAAGAAATAGAACTTTCTCAGCATCTCATAGGGTCCAATACCACTTCAAAGGAACATTCTTGTTTCCCAAGATCATACATTCCTTTGAATATGCATCTCTTTATACACATGGACAGTAAGTCTTTATTCCATTGTGCCCATTGCATTTTCAGAATCTGTTCATAATTTGCCTACAATGATTTGATATGTGTTGCTGCATAATGTTTATATGCATTGCTGCATAATTATATGAATGTGCTAGAGTATATTTATTAATTTAATCATTAATGGACCTCTTATGTTATTTCCAGGGTGGAACTGTTCAGTGATAGTATGAATCTCTTCTACATATCCTTACACTTAAATGTGTTACAATGAATTCATGCACTTATTTCTGTTATTGTATATTTGATGGTGCTTGCTATGTTATTGACCTTCCTTTTTGTGTTTAGTTAGGAATGCAACAATTCGGTACCAAAATAATTCTCAAGCTGTTAAACATCAGATATGCCAAGTTATTAGTCTCTCAACTCCAAGAAATTAAGTCATGAACCAAAGCAGTAAGTTAGGAGAGTCATACTGGAGATAAGGAGAAGAATAGCTCTTGGATTTCCAGGAAGGGTTAGATCAAGTGAGCAGGCACTGAGAAACTTTATCAGGGGTAATTGATGCATAGGAATCACAGTGTGTGTACAACGTGGATCAAAATACAATCAACACCTAGGATTAGAAGTACAGCTGTTTATCCTGTCAGGATGTGATTTTTAACTAGTCTTGGGCCAGTAGAGGAACAAGTTGTGTAGGAAGGATGTATGGAAAGGACAGCGGCAGGTTTGGAGGCAGAGAGAAGGATGGGTCCATACGTTCTGGTCACCCTTCCAGGCATCTGATGCAGGTCATGCCCAGCTACACCAGGTGGTGCTAATCACAGCGTAATCTCAATTTACCCTTTACCTCAGGGTGGCACGCATTCTGGCTACCGGATCTCTGTCCTAAGGCCTGTTTTCCTTCAAATTTGCCTCTAGCCACAGTTCTGATGTCTTTGTTTTTTTCTAGTGACTTCTAGAGGGCCGGTCTCTCTGTGACAGTGAATTACTTTCTATTTAACTTAATTATAAACAATATCCCTCTATCTGAAAGGGTAGCCATAACTGTCCTTAGAAGACAGTGGGTGAAGATAGAATCTAACAGTTTCAAACTGAGAAGAGTCCATCTAGGGCAGTGCATTCTGTATGCAGATTGATAATATGGGTTATTTTTAGTCTGAGGTTGTTATATACTGTTATTTTTTAATGTCGTTTATGTGTAGAAGTGCAAGGGTGAATTGACACACCACAGAGCAGTGTGGTGTTAAAGTTCACTACACATTGGCAGTCTTCCCAAATGGCCAAAAATGACTTGCTGCCGCCCTGCAGTGTGTGAAAATTCCTCCACATTTCCTCTGAACTTTGACACTATCATCCTTTATAATTTGAAGCTATGTAGTATAATTCACCCCCTCATAAATATATGACTAGTCATATTTTTTAATTGAATTCTTTATTGGTACAATTTATATACATCTCAAAATCACATATAACATTGGGAAATTTGTACCAGTATATGCCACAAGTTAATTCTCATTTTTACCCATATCCCTACCCACTCCCCCTCCTCCCCCCTTTATACATGCTCTTTTATTTTCTTTCTGCATCATATTTATTCCTTCCCCTCATCACATTCCCACATCAAGTTTCCTATAGAAATATTCCACTCTATAAAAGCTGTCCTACTTTCTAGAACTCATTTGCATCTACAGGTGTTCATGCCAAAGAGAAGATCTGGGAATTGTCTATCTGTGATCTATTGATTTCACTTATAAGTATATCCTCCAGATGTCTCCATTTGCACCTAAATGGATCGATCTTGTCATTCTTTATGGCAGAGTAATACTCCATTTTGTAAAAAAAAACCACATCTTCTTTATCCACTCTCCAGTTGATGGACATTTGGGTTGTTTCCAGGATTGAGCTATCACGAACTGAGCTGCTATGAACAAGGGTGTACATCTGTCTTTCCAATGTGAGTTTTTAAATTCTTTTGGGTATATTCCTAGCAGGGGTATAGCAGGGTCAAATGGGACCCGTAGTCCTAGTTTTCTGA
>PVIC010054099.1:0-11614 GCA_004025085.1 Thryonomys swinderianus
GCAAGCCTCGAACTCACAGCAATCCTCCTGCCTCTGCCTCCTGAGTGCTGGGATTATAGGTATGAGACACCACGCCTGGTGTTGTGGTATGTGGTAATGAGGATTGAACTCTGGACCTTGTGCTTGCAAGGCAGATGCAAGAACCACTGAGCTAAATGCCCAGCCCTTTCAGGAGCTTTCTCTTAATAAACTTTTCCTACTCCTAACCTTGTTTGTCTCTTGGAATTTGTTCTTTGATATTCAGGGTACATGAATTTGGCACATCTGACATCTAGCAGGTTGGGAGTTAAATTTTACTTGCACATGTCACTTTTTGAATGACACTAGAATCTCCCTCTTCCTTTCTCTACTGTTATCTCATTTTTGGTCCTTCTCCTATTGCAGATGAAATATTCTAACAACCTCCTGCCAGGATTCCCACTGTAGTGGCAAAGGGAACTTAAAAGTACTTGAGAGACTTGGAACTTGGGATAAACAAGGACTTTTATTTGCTAGTGAAGAATTGGCCATGAGGGAAACAATTCCCTGCTAGACTGACTGACTGAACTTTTCAGTTTTCAGCCAGTTTTATAAATACCAGAGAGGTGTGACAATTAGTTTGAGACCACACATTTCACTTGCACATCTGCAAGTAGGCTAGACTTTATCAGGGCCTAGTTAGTTATTAAGGTTATAAGTAGGCTACTTTTGCAATTGGAGAACGTGGTAATTCTTGTGGGAATATGGAGGAGAGGACGGAGCAGGAAGGTCACCATTTGCAGGTGTTATATACATGTGGGAGTTAAGGCAGAAAGCAGGCTCCAAGGGAAAGTTGACCTAACAATATTAGCAAAATAAGGCAGTCAAGACAAAACAAACAATTTTACAGAATAAAGGGTATAAGGAGAGGCTACTAATCCTAGTAACATCTGACTAAGGCTACCCTTCCTTCAAAGACCTTACAATTTCATAACCTGTGACACCACCTTCCCTCATGCCCCACTGAAAAGAATATTCTAGTTTTAATATTCAAATTCAGAAGTCAAAATTCATCCGAAGAACAGGTGTTTTGTGGAGAGGCGAGGTGAGACAGATTCTCAATAACAGTGCATGCTGGCTTTGAATTCACCATATAGCCCAGGCTAGCCTCAAACTCAAGATCCCCCTGCCTCGGCCTCCTAAATGCCGGGATTACATGTTTGGGCCACTATGCTCAAACTAAGAGCATATATGCCTTAAGCCTTATGTATTAAGAGCCTTAAAACATTTATATCTGGGCTGGAGATTTAGCTCAGTGGTTCTGGCACCTGCCTAGCAAGCATTTGATTCCCAATAAACACATACAATAATACCAGGTGTGATGATTCATGCCCACCAGCAATCAGTACCACATACCACAGTGCTGGGCATGGTGGCTCATGCCTATAATTCCAGCACTTGGGAGGCAGAGGCAAGAGTTCAAGGCTCAAAAAAAAAATCTTATGGTACAAATTATTTAAATGAACTAATTTCTACTCCCAAACAACAGGATTTTTTTTTTTTTTTTTTGGACAGTGTCTTGCTTTGTAGTTCAGGCTGGCCCTAAGCTCACTATGTAGCCCAGGCAAGTCTTGAACTCAGCAATCCTCCTGCTTCTGCCTCCTGAGTGCTAGGATTACAGATGTGAGCCACCACACCCGGCACTGTGGTATGTGGTACTGATTGCTGGTGGGCTTGAGTCATCATACCTAGCACTATGGTATGTGGTTACCAGGGATCGAACCAGGGACCTTGCGCTTGCCAGGCAGGCAATGGAACCACTGAGCTAAATCTCTGGGCCACAACGGGACTTTTTTTAACCTCAGGCAGTCCTCAGGACATTCTCAGGGAATCCCGCAGTTTTGGGGTATCACCTGTCACTGCCAGGGTCTCAATGTCCCACCTGGCCTGGTTTCCTCAGTTCCAACAGCCCCTTAACTCAAGCGCCCCCTCAGGATACAGACATTCAGTGGCTGCTTCTCTCTGAGGTCTGACCACCTTCCAGGGCAGGGATGGCAAATGTTTCAGAGCTTTCAATAATACAAACAGCCCACTGGGCACACGTGACACAAGTTTGCTGCTGCTGTGCAAGGGTACTGCCAGAGATCGGGGGGACAGAGCTGCTGCAGAGCTCTGCCCTCCCCACCAGGCACAGTCCCTCAGCCTGGAGAGAACCCACCAGGCCACTTGGGTTTCTTCAGAGCCACTTCTGCTTCTCTCCCTACACCGAGACACCTGAGGGGTTTATGCTTCCGGCCACAAAGCGTCCACAAAGCCCACAGAGGAGGAAAGGACAGTAAAACCAAGCCTGCTCCCATCAGAGGATGGCAAGGAACCTACAGGGAGGAAACCCACGTTTGGAGTTTAAGAAACTCTACTGGGGCCGGAGATTTAGCTCAATGCTTCCCGCGCCTGCTTCGAAAGCGCAAGGCCCTGAGTTTGATTCTGGTAACCACATACAATGCTGGGCATGGAGATTCACGCCCACCAACAATCAATACCACATACCACGGTGCCGGGTGTGGTGGCCCACGCCTGTAATCCCAGCACTTGGGAGGCAGAGACAGGAGCATTGCTGAGTTCGAGGCTTGCCTGAGCTAAAAGAAACTTCAGGTGGGGCCGGAGGGTTAGCTCAGTGGTTCCGGCGCCTGCCTCGCAAGCGTAAGGACCTGAGTTCGATCCCTGGTTACCACGTATAATGCTGGGCGTGGTGACTCACGCCTGTAATCCCAGCACTCAGGAGGCAGAGACAGGAGGATTGCTGAGTTCGCGGCGGCTTGCCTGGGCACCATAGTGAGCTCGGGGCCAGCCTGAACTACAAAGCAAGACCCTATCTCCAAAAAGCAAAAAAAAAAAGAAACTTCAGGTGAAGAAACACCATAAAATGTGACCATCTGACAGTCTTCAGATGGCACACACATGCCAATGCAGTCTGGCACCACACAGCTAGGGAAACCAACTCACAATGTATTCCAGGCACAGACTGCCAAAGTTGTGGTGCAGATGGTTGAATATGAGGTAAAAAAAAAAAAAGATAGGTGAAAAGAAGATAAAGGCAGTCATAGTTTTAAAACTGTACTTCTGCTAGATGTGGTGGTACATTCCTATAATCCTAGTATTCTGGGAGGCTGAGGCAGGAAGATCACAAGTTTGAACCCAACTGGTTTTACATTTTAAAAAGTTTGAGAATATAGCTCAAGGAAAAGGCTCTGCATTAAATCATCAATCCTTAGTGGGGGGCAGTTCACGTGAAGACTGAGCTCCAGGTTCCTTAAAGTTACAATGCCCTTTCCTTCCAGAAAATCCACTCAAAACAATTTTTCCCCCTAGGGGTCTTAAAGATACAACAAGCCCATGGCACTGTCTGTGTTTTTTCACCCAAATATTACTCCTCCACCCACGGACTTCCATTCTCAGGAAGTGCAGCAGCCTCTGAGCTTCCAAAGCATCCATGTGGGTAGCAGCAGAGGACACATTCCCGTGGCCGTCTCCAGGACACACCCCTGGCCACACTAAAACCCACACAATAGCCATTTTCAGGGCCTGCACCCACTTGGGGGGAGTGCTTTTAAAGTTCCTTCTAGTACACTTCTCCATGCCTCTCGCAGACAGACTTGAAAGCTCTTTTTCTGTGATGGAAGCCAGTGAAACCTGTAAGCTACTGCAGGGGGTTGGGTGAGTTGAGGTCCCTAAGTCCTTCTGGGGGGCCCTCCCCAAACCCCATTTAATAACATATACACACAATGCTTCTCCAGCTTCACGCTCTCTTCCATTCCTGTAGAAATCTCTCTCCTGACCACAGCTCCAGCCACTACATCTATGATCAGCCATCGCCCTTGTCCGCAGCCTGACTTTCCAGCCTGAGCCCCAGCTGTGGCACAGGACAGCTCATCTGGGCACTCCCTAAACCAGTTTGCAGTCTGACCAGCTCAGCTTCCTCTAGGGGAGTTCATGCCAAATTCCATTCTCTGCACTGTCCCTTCTGGAAGCTTCAAACTACAGCAGAAGCCTTAATTTGGCAGGTCCCTTGCAGAAGTTGTTCTGCTTGGACCCACCTCACAGGAAGCAAATTGGAGGGAACCCCCTCTCAAGGGCACCCCAGCTGTTGGCCAAGACAGACCTTGTGAAATAGCTTGGAGTGAAAGCTCTGACCAACAAGAACACTCAACATACAGCAGTAACCAGCCAATCAGATCATGTTTCTCAGGCCTTGTGTGCTTTCAGTCACTATGACAAAATACCTGAGAAAAATAAAAATTAAAGTAGGAAAGGTTTATTTGGGCTCACAGTTTTTTTGTTTTGTTTTCTTTTTTGTTCTGTTTTGTTGGAGACAGGGTCTTGCTTTTAGTTCAGGCTGGCCTTGAGCTCACTATGGAGCCCAGGCAAGCCTCGAACTCAGTACTCCTCTGCCTCTGCCTCCCGAATGCTGGGATTATAGGCGTGAGGCACCATGCCTGGGTTGGCTCACAATTTTAATCCATGGCCTGCTGGCTCCCTTGCTTTTGGGGCAGAAACATCAAGACAGAAAGGAATGGCAGAGGAAAGATATGTCCTGCATGCAGCCAGAAAGTAGAAGGAGGGAAAGAGCAGAAAGAAGACAGAGTCCAAGTGTACTCCTCAGCCTCACACTGCCAGAACCCATTCCCTTCACCTAAGATCCCTTCCAGTGACACCACCACATTATGATTTCACTGGCAGATTACCTCACTGATGAAGTTACAGCCTTCGTGAGCCAATCACTTTCCAAAACCTCACTAACAACCAAGTCTTCAACACCCTGAGCCTTCTGGAAGAATACTGGAAACCAACTCTATCAGGCCTTCAAAGAGACAAGGGAGGCTGGACATGGTGGCACATGTCTATAATTCTAGCACATAGGAGGCTGAAAAAGGGGCATCACTGCAAGTTCAAAACTAGCCTGAACTATGCAGCAAGACCCTGTGTCAAACCCCTCCACAAAAATTAAAAATGAAGCCTGGCATGGTGGCTCACACCTGTAATCCCAACACTCGGGAGACAGAGACAGGAGGATTGCTGAGTTCAAGGCTTGCCTGGGCTACATAGTGAGCTCAGGGCCAGTCTGAACTACAAAGCGAGACCCTGTCTCAAAAAAATAAATAAATAAATAAATAAAAATGAGGTCTAGAGAAACCCAAATTGCTGGACATGGTGGTGTATGCCTGTAATTCCAGCACTCAGAAGGCTGAAGCAGGAAAATCACCAGGAATTCTAGGCCAGCCTGAGAGACATAGTGAGACCCTGTCTCAAAGAAACCAAAACAACAAGAAAATCAATACAATATCACAACATCAATAGTATTCTACACACTAATAATGAACTCACCAAGAAATAAATTAGTAAAACAGTACCATGTACAGTAGCATCAAGAAAATTTAAATACTTAGGAGATAACCAAGGAAGTGAAAGACCTCTACAACAAAAACTACATCCATCTGAAAAAGGAGATTGAAATGGAAAGTTGGCCCACGTTCTAGCATAGGCAAAACCAGGATAGTCAAAATAGCTGTACACTGGTATCTTGGTTCACAAACCTAATTTGTTCTACAGTTTGGAAAAGATGGCCTCAGTCAGGTTTGTCACCTGACAGTTTGCAAACAAAAACAAAATTTTGCCAAACACTTCCTTGTAAACCAAATTGTTTGCAAACAAAAGCATTCAGGAACTGGAGAACCACTGTTCTTCCAAAACTGATATAAAGATGTAAGGAATCTCAATCAAAATACCAACAGCATTTTTCACATAAAGAGAACTATCCAAAAAACTCACATGGATCCAGAAGAGGCCTAGACTAGCAAAAACAATTCAGTAACAATCCGAAAGCAGAAGGCATCACAATCTCAGATTTCAAGCTGTGTTACAAAGCTACAGTGACAAAAACAGCATGGTTCTGAGACTGAAATAGACATGGAGATCAACATAATAGAATAAAGGAAGTAGAAACAATACCAGGCAAGTTCAGCTATTTATCTTTGACAAACGAGCCAAACATAAACTGGAAAAAAAGAATACTCTAATTAATGGGGATGGGAAAATTATATCTGCGTAAGGAAGATTAAGTCTACACCCATATTTCTCACCATTTGCTAGATTCAAATGTTAAACAGAAACAACCTACTAAAGATAAAACTCTTCAAGACATAGACATAGACAAGGACTTTGTGAACAGAATCCCAGTAGCATGAGTATAGAGAATCAACAAATGGGATCATATCAAATTAAAAAGCTTCTACACACCAATGGAAACAACAAGATGAGACAATCCACAGAAAGAGAAAAAAAAGCGTTGCAACCTACTCCTTAGACAGAGGACTAACACCTAATATATAAAAACTCAAAAACTGGAACCAGAGATTTAGCTCAGTGGTTCCAGCACCAGCCTAGCAAGCGCCAAGTTCCCTGGTTTAATCCCTGGTAACCACATACAACAATCCCAGGTTTGGGGACTCACGCCCACCAGCAATCACTACTACCATAATGCTAGGTGTGGTGGCTCACACCTGTACTTCTAGCACTAAGGAGGCAGAGGCAGGAGGATTGTTGTGAGTTCAAGGCTTGCCTGGGCTACATAGTGAGCTCAGGGCCAGCCTGAACTACAAAGTGAGACTCTGTCCCCCCACCCCCCCAAAAAAATTAAAAATTTAAACCCTTCAAAATAAAAGATCCAATCTGGAAATAGGCAACTAAGCTGGGCTTGGTGGCTCAAGCCTGTAATCCCAGCACTCGGGAGGCAGAAGCAGGAGGACTGCAAGTTTGAGGCTTGCCTGGGCTATATAGTGAGCTCAGGAACCAGCCTGAACTGCAAAGCAAGACCCTGTCTCAAAAAAAAAAAAAAAAGATATAGGCAACTGAAATGAATAGACACTTCTCAAAAGTATAGATGGTCAATAAATAGATAAAAAATTTCAACATCTCTGGCTATTAGAGAAATGCAAATGATGACTAAGATACCATCTTACCCCCAAAAAGAGGACTATTATCAGAAAACAACAAATGCTGGTGAGGCTACAGGGAAAAAAAGAACCCCTCTACATTGTTGGTGAAATGTAAACTATTACAACCACTATGGGGATTTCTCGAAACACTAAAACTAGAAATTTCATTTGATCCAGCTATTCCACTTCTAGGTATCTTCCCAAAAGAATTAAAGTTGGAAAAAAAATTAAAGCTGTTATACTAGGGGCTGGGATTTAGCTCAGGGGTTCCAGTTGCAAGTACAAAGTCCTGAGTTCGATCTCCGGTAACCACAGACCACAATGCCAGGTGTGGTGGCTCACGCCTGTACTTCCAGCAATAGGGAGGCAGAAGCAGGAGGACTGTTGTGAGTTCAAGGCTTGCCTGGACTACATAGTGAGTTCAGTGCCAGCCTGAACCACAAAGGGAGCCCCTATCTCAAAAAAAAAAAAAGAAAAACCCATTATAACTGCACTGACACATGCATACTCATGTTTATAACAACACAGTTCATAATAATTAAATCTTAGAAATAGCTGATCTGTCCATCAACAAATGAATGGATAAAGAATATGTAGTATTTATACATAATGAAGCACTACCCCACTATAAAGAAGAATAAACTCAAGGCATTTGTAGTAGATGAATATACCTTGAGACCATAATGTTCAATGAAATACATCAGACAGAGAAGTTTAAATATTACATGGTTTTTCTTATATGAGGAACCCAAAATATACATAAAGAGCAAAATAAAAAGATAATATCAAGTAGGTAGATCTTTTTCAAATGGGAAGGGGAAGCCAGGGATATAGCTCAGTGGCTCCAGCACCTACCTCATAAGCACAAGGTCCTGAGTTTGATGCCTGGTACCCCCCCCAAAAAAAATCAAATGGGAAGCAGAATAAAAGAAAGAAGGGGACATTGTAATCAGAGTTTGCAAAGGAATAGTTGTAATGCAGGATACATAATATATAGTGTTATTATGTAATATTCAAAAAGTCAAATGCGGAGGAGTACAAGAGATCTAACCGCACACTGGACACACAAAGAATCCAGGGAAGGGCCTGGGTCCCACAGTAATGTCACACACAAGTCCAGCTGAAGGCCTAGAGTCTGAGGCAATGTCCTCCACAGGTCCAGCCAGAGGCCTCAAGCCCACGGCAATGTCTATGCTTGTCATATCTAGGATCTGTACCCAGGGGGTAAAGGCCAGTGGTGGAAGCTAGAAAGCCTGTGCCGGCAGGGTGGACCAGGCTGAGGGAGCTGTGCAGGAAGCAATGCTCATGACAAAGATCAGAGGTCACCTAACAAGAACAGTAGCCCTTCTTAGGGACAGTGAGGAGCCGCGCTCTTCCTCTGACAAGAACAGCCAAGCCCGCCTCAGGAAAACCAACCACAGCAAGCTTCTGGAAAATCAGCAGCCCACAACCTTCCCCTCTAATTCGCTTTTTATGCCATTGGCAACAATCCTCAGGGGGGTCTTCCATGTCCAGGACCATGCTGATTCAGTTCAGCTGGGTGCCCCAAACTGACCACTGGGTAATTCAACACAGGGGGAAGGGGAAAAAGATGAAAAAAAAGAGAAATTAAATTTTAAAATGAAAAATAGAGCTTTTGAAATAGGAAGAGAGACAAGAGTTGGAGCAAGCAGGGAAGGATGGGACAAATGGGACAAAAAATGAATTAGGATATATTATGTACAGATACAAACTCCCCATAATAAGTGTAATCATTATGTATTGCAAACATGTGCAAATAAAAAAATTAACAACCTAGATTTCTGTATCCAACAAAATTAGCCTTCAAAGTTGACAGGTACAGTTTTTCCAGACAAAAAATTCTAAAGAAATACATGATCGGGGCTGGGGATTTAGCTCCGTGGTTCCAGTGTCTGTCTAGCAAGCTCAGGGTCCCAAATTCAATCCCTGGTACCACATACCACAATGCCAGGTGTGGTGGCTCACACCTGTAATCCCAGCACTCAGGAGGAGACAGAGGCAGGAGGATTGCCATGAGTTCAAGGCTTGCCTGGGCTACATAGTGAGTTCAAGGCCAGACTAAACTACAATGTGAGACCCTGTCTCAAAAAAAAAAAAAATCACCACCAAACCAGTATTGCAGAAAATAATTAACATAATCCTAGACAGAGACAAGGAAATAACACCAAAGAACCCAAAGGAAAGTATTAAGGTTTGTATATAAATGTCCCTCCAAAAAACCTAATGTACTCATAGGTGGGGATTTGGGGAAATGATTGAATTGTAGGGATGTGATAATCATCAATGGAACAGTCCTCTGGTGCATTATAGCTGATGTCCTCTTAGGAGGCAGGATCTGGCTGGAACAGGTAGTCACTGGGAATGCAGCCCAGAAGGGCTTGTCTCTTCCCACACCTCCCTTGGCTCTCTGCTTTCCTACTGCTCTTCTGGGAGCAGCTTCTCCTCTGCTGTGTTTTCCTCCATTGGAGCCAGGAGATTCAAGACTGAAACCTCTACAAATTGTGAACAAAAATAAAACTTCATTCCTTTAAGTTGTGGGTATTATTTTAAGGTAGTGAGGAATGTGACCAACACAGGTTTTGTACCAGAAGAGTGGGCTTGTGGCTATGACTACCTGACTATGTGATTTTAAAACCCTTTGGCAATGGTTTGTGCAACGAGTCTGGAAAGGTTTGGAGATGCAAGCTAAAGAAGTAGACCCGCAATGGTGTAAGCCAAGCTTGCAGGGGCTCTGATCAGAGTCCAAAAGGCCAGAATTCTGACAGAAATGTAGATAGTAAAGACCAGGTTCAGGTTTCTGTTGGGAACAAAGGGTCCACTGGCAGTTGAATTACAGGCCATATGTGTTATGCTCTGGCAGACTTTCCATCTATATTTTGCTTATGTCCTGAGACATACTAAGATTAAGGGTAGCAGTCTAATCTGGTGGAGGAAATTTCAAGCTAGCTCAACATTCTGGCTGTTGCATGGGAACTGGGGGGGGGGGGTTAGTTAGTTTCACACTGAAAATCAAGAGCAAGCCATGCAACTGAATGATTTAAAAGTTTGAATGTGACCAGAAAAGAAGGTCTGGTAAAGGTGGGGCCTGCAAAGATGGAGCAGAAGAGACCTCAGATGCTAAAAAGATTACCATTAAAAAGAAAGCAAACCAGGTATGGTTGTATATGACTGTAATTCTAACACTCAGGAAAAAAAATAAATTTTAAAAATTTTAATAGAAAGAAGTCAAGAACTTCACAATAGGACAATAGGAAAAATGGCTTAAAGATATGAAGAGCAAAATTCTGCCCTTTGGCTTGCAGAAATGAAACTGTTTTGAGGGAAGAGCCCCAGGGCAATTTATTAGAGAAGGGTTACCTAAAAGAACTGATACTCCAGGATTCAGTTCACCTGCCCAGCCATCCAGACACTTGGAGGAGGCCTCTGTCACCATTGACAAGAGGCAAAAGGGCTCCTCTAGCTGACAACAGACATCAGTATCATCCATATGGTGCTAGTTTTAGGCACATGCAGAATGCAAAGAATTGTGGAGTCAGGGAAACCTCCATCCTGATCTCAGGAGGCAGCCTAGCAGGCCAGGACCCTGAGCAGGCAGTGTGTGAGGCTGTGAGGGTGAAGCTGAAAGTGCAGTGGAGACAACACTAAGCTGAAAGAACCAGGAATCTGGGACATCTGAGGAAAGCTACAAGGAATGAGCAAAGCTTGTCCAACAAAGAGGCCATGAGGACTACAACCAATGGCCATGCCACAGGGGCAGGACTGCCCGCTCCGCTTGCAGCTCATATCACACCACAGCCACCTCAGGGGCTAGACAGGGAATTACAGATTCAATGTCCTGCTGGGTTTTGGTCTTGCCTTGATTCCATTCTTATCCTCCTATTTCTCCCTTTTGAAATGAGAACACTTATTCTTTGCCATTGACATCAGCTGTATTTAACTTTCTTTTGACTTTTAGAAGAGCTCAACAAGTAAGAGTTTCCTTTGTGTCTCAGAGGAGACTTCTGATTTGAATTTTCAGCAATGTTGAAACTGGTAGGACTCTGGCAGCTCTTAGAGATGGACTAAATGGATTTTGCATGAGGGGATATGTATGAGTCTTGTGGGAGCCACGGGTGGAACGGTGTGGTTATATCTAGATGTCCCTCCACCCAAGCCTCATCTCATGTGCTCACAGGTAGGGATTTGAGGAGATAATTGGTGTGATAGTTAGTGGTAGAAAAATCTGTGGAGGAGCTTGCTGTTAGGAGGTAGGATCTGGTTGGAACAGGTAGGTCACTGGGGCTCAGTCTGGAAGGGTTTGTCTCTTCCCCACCATCACTCAGTGAGCAGCCTCTCCTCTGCTCTACCCTTTTGCCACATTGTCCTGTCTTGGAGCCAGTGAAGTGTGGTGGACTGAACCCTCTACACAAAGTAAACCTTCCTTTCTCTAACCTGTGAGTGTCAGGTATTTTGTTGGACATCAAGGAATGTGACTGGGAGAATTGCTAAACCAAAGGGGTTAAAAATCCAAAGGACCCAGCACTAGGCAAACAGGACTCAGTAAATACCTTACAGTAGTAACTCCCAATGGCAGTGTTAACTATGCAATCAGAAGATACAGACTGGGGCCGGAGGGTTAGCTCAGTGGTTCCGGTGACTGCCTC
>PVIC010054100.1:0-11637 GCA_004025085.1 Thryonomys swinderianus
TGCTTTATGTATTTTTAAAAGATGTCATTTGATACACATGTAATTAATACTGCTAGTACTTTTGGAAGGGTTGACCTTTCAGTCATGAGGAAATGTCCCTCCCTCTGGTAGTTTTCTCTGTTCTGAAGATGAGTTCATCTGATATTAATATAGTCAGTCTTGCTTACCTTTGACTAACGCTTGCATGATCTGTTTTTGTGGAGGACAGGATGGAGCACCAACTGGAGCACCTTTGGTATCTCCCCCAGGGGGCTGGGGAGCACACTTCTGGATATGCCTGAATGGGTCATGCAGGGTTGGCCCTGGGGATTATGTCTGGTCCCTTCCCCTTCCTCTCTGGCTGTTCCTCTCCTCTGCTTCCTGGCTGCTGTCACCCCCTCTTCCACCATGATGCTCCTGCCTTGAAGTCGGGTGACCGTGGACTGAGCCCCCTATACACATGAGCCGAACTAAGACTCTCCTCCTTTAAGCCGTGCATGTTACATGCTGTGTCCGGCGATGACAAAGCTGCTACAGTCTTCCTCTGGATGATTTCAAGATCTATTTGTCTGAGGTTTTCAGAAATTTGACTGTGAAGGTTTCTTTTGGTTTAACTACTTCTTGAGACTATGAGTTTATGTCTGTGGATAATTTGGGAAGATTTTCAACCATTACTTCTGTGAGAGTGGTTTTTCAGGTACACTGTCTCTTTTCTTTCGGAACTCTGATGATACGCAATGTTAGATAAACGGGAAGGAATCCGTGTTGATAAGCTGTGGGCACTAGGGGGCGCTATACACACACTGTCAAATCCGGTTTTTCCGACCTGGGGATCTAACCCCCACCCCCGCGTGCAATTTATTAAAGCAGGGAAACAAAACATAACAGGTCCAGCGCTTCAGTTCAGAGCAAGTAAGGAGGTGGCGACACCCTGGAAGAACTTTCCCTGTCTGATTGCATGGCCCAGAAACAACTTGGGATTCCTCATATCCTTCTGTGTGGGGTCACTAAGTGCTCAGGAGGGAGTGTGGAAGTGGCTGTGCAGGCAGCAGGGAAGCCTGTTACTCTTCGAGGGCCAAACCCCTTCAGGATTAGGGCTGCAGCGGTGGCCACCATGAGAGTGTGTGATTCCTTTGTGCCTGAACCGTCCCAAGGGGAAAAGCAGTAGCCACTTCGTGTGGGAAACTCGACCCCTTTGTTCTTTTATTCTTTTCCTCCCTGGAGTGACGGTAGCCTGGAAGGGGAAGGCGGAGGAGCACGAGCCCGAGGCCCCCTCCTCCGTGTAAGGCCCAGCACCACGCCCTTCGGCCTCCCGGGCTGTCTGGGCCTCTGTGAAATGTCTCGAAAGTTTGCCCTCAAGCATCCATTTTATTTGAAAAGAAGATGAATGAAACCCCATGCCATGAACCTTAGAACCTTTTCTCGATATTATGAAAAAGAGCTCCTCTGTCCTCTTACATCTAGGCCACGGAGCACGGTGTGGGGTGACCAGAGGGCGTGGTACCCAGCCTGGCTCCTCTGCACCCTGGTGCCTGGGCCGGGACTGCAGGTCCTCCGCAAGCCGCTGTACAGTCGCAGCCCCAGCCAGGGCTCACTTGGCGGCAGCTCTGGAGGAGAAACGGCTCCCAGATTTAGTTCCGCCGGTCGCAGCCCCCCCACCCCCCAGCAGAGTTTCGGGCGTACTAGCCCCGGGATGCAGCTGGCGAGCGCTGAGGACCCGAGGAAACTGAGGCCTAACTGGCCTCTGTGCGCACAGAGAAGGGCTGCGCTCGGGTGACCGGGCATCAGGGGAGAGTGGAGGCGGCTGCGGTGAAGTTGTTTACCAGAGAATGAACTGACGGAGACTGGAAGCCAGATGGGTCTCGTGTCACCTTGACTGCTTGTGCCCGTGTTTGGGTGGATAAAAGTGAGGGGAGCCCCCGCCCGCTAGAGGCAGGCGTTCCCGGCTGCCTGCGTGTGGCTGTCTCCGTGTCCCTGTCCTCCGTCCGCGTTCGCCCGGGGGCAGAGGGGAACAAAGTAATGGCTTTAGGTCCTGCGGGAAGGCTGGCGAGGAGAGCCTGGAGAGCCGGCCCAGGCGGCACCCGACGAAAGCCTCGGCACGGATGGGGCCCCTACAGGCAGGTCTGTGTTTTTAAATTTCCCCCTGAAGCTGCTGCTGCTGCTCTGGAGACCTCGCTTTGAGAATCACTGTTTCGGGGTCAGGCGCAGAGAAAGGTGATGATGGCTGTGGTTGGTTGTTTTCCCCTGCCGGGCAGGGGTAGGGGTGTGCCCGGGCTGCAGGTTACCCAAGGGCCTGTCCTCCGTAATGCCGTAACCCTTACCTCTTTCTAGACTTGCGGCTCTGAAACTTGGCAGCACATTGAAGGTATTTTGGTTACTTAAAAAATATATACTGATTTCCAGCCCCGAGGTCTGATTTACAGGCTTGGAAGGCGGCTTGGGCATTTGAAAGGTGCAAAATCTCCCCAGGTGTTTCTGATATGCGGGCAGGGTAGAGCCACCCCCATTCCAGGGTTTCTTTTCTGTTTCCATGCCGGTGACTCAATCCAAGGCCTCGCGCACGCTAGGTAAGTGCTTTACCGCTAGGTGGCAGTTTCGGCTCTCGCCGCCTGCTCGTAAATTAATCCGCAGGGACTGTAGTACCTAGTCACCTGCACTCAGCCTCTCATCCCTCCCTACCTATTCTCAGGCTGAAAACGTCCTGCATCTGTCTCTCGTAACTGAACTCCTATTTATCCTTCAAAAACATTTAAAACATTTCCTCCCTGGTGCAGACTTTCTTGGTTCTCCCTGAGGCTTAACTGCTTCTTTTCCTATCTCCTAAAGCACTTTAGATACACTTGATTGTATTTATCTGTGTTCATGTCTCCCCCCCACCTCCCTGCTTGAGGGTACACACCTGAGGGTCTTGGTAATTTTTTTTTTTAACCTTTGGCACCTGGCACAGAGCTGGGGCTCAAAAGGTTGTTGGTAATGGGTGCTGGACTGAACTGAATTATCCGTGGACACTTTATCATTTAGGCACAAATACTGGTCAAGAAGACACATTTCAATGAGATATTGTTGTCTCCATCTCCCCCGGGGCTTGACTGGATCAAATAACTATATTCGCTTATACTACCAGGCCCTGTACCAATTGATTTTTTTTTCCTCATTCCTACTGAAACTCTAATTTTATAGCTACTTATTTCCCATGTCAGAGGTTTGATTGTAATTTTCCTTTCTGGGCCCTGCGTCTGTGTCCTCTTCTGCTGTTCTTTTTAAGTTGTTCTACTGGTGGACAGCGTCTTTTCCTATGTTTGCTTGAGCAGGGCACATTTTCTTCCCACAAGGTGTTCACAGGCACCAACAGAGGAGAAAACCTGTTTCCGGTCTCTTAACACCTAAAACAGCAGCACTGCAAACCAGCTCGGCTTTCGCAGCTGTCTGGAGATACCCAGCCCGGTTCACCGATGCCTCAAAAAATGACAATATGGCACCCAGGAGCCAGCTGCACCCCATCAGTGAGAACAGGGTGGGGGTTAGTGCCTGGAAAACCAGTGTGAGATGCAGCGCGAGTGTTTGTGCACACCTCTTCTCTTGGAATTGTCATTTTCCCCAACTCTGCTTTTCCACTTCCTCTATTGCCATGACCCCCCTTCCATCCTTAAAGCCCTGGGATTGACATCTCCCGTCACAAGCTCATATCTGTCACAACTAGAGAGCTGCAGCACCGAGCCCCACTTTCCTGACTTTTAGTTTTGTTTTTTTTCTGACTCTGGCTCTTTTTGGAATGGTGAGGTTTGTTTTTTTTTTTTTTTTTTTTTTTTTTTGTACTGGGATCAAACAATCAAACTCATGACTTTGTGCCTGCAAGGCAGACTCGGAACCACTGAGCTAAATCCTCAGCCAATGGTGAAGTATATGTCCCATTATATGTCCCATGATATTTGTGTATGTCCCATTATAGCTTCTCTATTAACTTTCTACTCTGGGAACTTAAAGTAGGAGGGTCACAAGTTCAAGCCCATCCTGGGCAACTTAGAGACTTAGCCAGACTCATTTTACTATGAAGGCCCTGGACTGAATCCTCAATATTGAGACAAACCCAGTCTACAACAACATGTCTCCATCTTCTCCTCCTTGGTTCTTTATGCTGTGGCTGACACAATTTTACTTCTACATATATTACAGATCTGGAAACACATTGTCTTTATTTTTACTTCATACAGTCGATGTAGTGTAAAGAAATTTCATAACAAGATGTTCTATATCTACCCTACTTTGATAGCCTCCTTTGTTATTGTAGGTCTGTTTTTTAAAATCAAATATTTCCCTTTGATCTGAACTTCCTTTAACATTTTTTATTGTGTAGTTTGGTAGGTAAATTCTCTGAGCTTTTGCTTATCTGAGTGGGTATTTTGCCTTCATGGTGAAGGAGTTTCTGCTGATGACGAATTCTAGGACAAGTTTTTCTTTTAGAAGGTCCAAGATGTTGTGCAGTATCTTCTGGATTTTGTTTCTGATGAGAAGTTGGTGATCATTCTCATATTTCACATCATACCATGGTGGGCTAGGTTTGTTTTTGTTGTTCTGGACCCTTCTGAGATGTTCTTTATCTTTTTCAGCAATTTGACTGTAATGTGCTTGGGTGTAATCATCTATTTTGTTAAAGCTACACTGAGATTTTTGGACTTGCAGGTTATTTTCATTAGATGACCAGATGGTCATTAATATTATGATGAGACAGGGTCTCCCTATGTCTTCCAGGCAGCCTTCAACCTGCTACGTGATTCAACTTTGCCTCAGATTCAGTCCTCCTTCCTCACCATCCTGAGTGCTAGATTTACAGATGGGTATCACACCGTAAGTGAGTGGTAATTATTTATGGAAATATTTCTTCTACTCCAATTTATCTTTTCAGAGATTTCAGTTTTCTGGATCTGAGGGCAGAGGCATAGTGGCTCAAATCTGTGATCCCAGCGTTCAGGAGGCTGATGCAGGAGGATCCTGGTGAGTTTTGAGACTAGCATGAGATACATGGTGAGTGCAAGGCCAGCCTGAACCACATAATGAGACGAAAGAAAATTGCATCTGTTCTGGCAGATGGGCTATTCGATTCGCTGGTGTGGTAGGTGTTAGATACTGGGTTGGTTATTCGGGGACCAGGGAAGGGCTAGAGTGGACCAAGTCCAAGGGCAAAACCATACCCGAATCACACTTGAGAGCCAGAGTGTTCATCAGACTTTCTCTGCCATGATGGCTGAGAACGCTCGTGTCCTCTCCCCGTGTGACCTCCGGAATCTGCACATGTCGCCTCTCCACTAGCTTCTGGGAAGTCTTAGCCTGCACATTTGCAGCTTCATTGTCAGCACTGTCTCAGCCGGGCCCCTGAGTGGGCTCCTGGGCTTCTGTTTGGTGCTGTTCCTTCACTCTGCCCACAAGTGGCATCCCTCTGGCAGCCCTAACGTTGTCTCTTTTCCTCCCAGGTGCAGTTGAGTCTCCATTTCCCTGTTCCGTGGTTGGAAAGCCCCCAGGCAGAGGGAGGAAGTAATGTATAGTTCACCTCTGATGTTTTTCTTGTCTCAGGGGTCACGATCTCATACCATCAGTGTAGTGCCTGAGAACAGTTTTTTCATACATATATTTCACCCAGATCTATTGTTTATGGCAGGAGAGCAAGTCAGATATTCTTGACTGTCTCGGAGACAACCAGGAGTTCCTTCGATTTTTTTTTTTTTTTTTTTTTTTTTTCCTGCTTCGGTTTCTTTTCATCGCTGGGACAAAGTACCCGACATGCACAAGTTAAAGGAGAAATGATTTATTTTGGCTCATGCTTTTGCTGGCTCCAAGGTATAAACCTGGTGGAAGGTCATGGTGGAGAAAAGCTAACATCACGAGAGCCAGGAAGGAGAATGAAGGAGGGGGGAGGGAAGGGGAGGAGGAAGGAGCCCGGCGAGTGGGAGGGGCTGGGACACAGATTCACGCCCTTGTCCCTCTGGCACACGGCGTCCACGGCAGGGCTCTTGACATTCCTGCCCTTTTGCGTTTGCTAGTTTCCTTCTCTGCCTTGTTCCCCTGGGGGGGGGGGGTTAATACATTAAACTGTTGTCTGTCTTCGTATCTTCAATTCTCACATTCTGGGTTTTTAACTTTCATGCATTTTGCTTTGCCTTCTGTGGCAGATCGTGCATTTTAAATATTCAGATTCCCGCTTTGCTTCTATTGTTTATGAGGTTACCCAGCAGGGTTTTTCATGGAGTTATGTATTTCTCAGGATCTGATGCACTCTGCAGGTCGCCGTCACTGTACAAATGTTGATGGCATGTTTGTTGAGGGCCGTTTTATTCATCTTTCTGCCCTCTTCCCCATGTGCCGTTGGAAGCAGGTGGCCCAGGTGAGGAGCCAAAGTCGGCAGGTGTGAGCAGGCCCAGCCCCGAGCCTGGTGCGTCCTGCGCCCCACAGCTTGGACACGCTTCTATCTTGCTATGGGTTGTTGGCTGATAATTCATGCATTTCTTTATTATTCTTGGCACCCTGGAACCGGCCCACTGCCTTCTCATCTTCTCTTTCTCCTGGAAACAATTCCACAAAGAGCCCTTTTATTACCCATTTCCATCATGGCAATAAAATCTATTCACTTCTCTCTTAAGTTCACCATATTCTTTCCCTACTACGTTTCTAGTGTGCTCTAGATTTTTGCCCACAATTGTATTTTTAGTGTATCTTTTTTTTTTCCCCCTCATTTCTTTCTCTGTTCAAGCTCCTCTAGAAACCTTTCTGGGGTCCTTTAAATTTCATCCAGTTTCTCTGTCCCAACCTGTTTATTGCCTCTACTTGACAGACCCTGGTCTTCTCCCAGAAGCCTTTGATTTCAAGGCCACTGTCCTTGAGCACTTCCTCCTGTCATTTTCTAACGCACCCGCCACTGCCAGCAGGGGAAGATCAGAGGCCTGGCCTCCCCTTCATCTCCCCTCTTGTTTAATCTCCTCTTGTTCCATCAGGACTTTACCCCCCTCTTTATACTACTGCCAACCTCCTTGTTTTTTAGAGGCGAACTTTGGTTACTATTTTCATAAATTAAGATGGGCATCCTTCATGTGACATGCTGTAAACTTTGCTTCTATTCTGTATGGAAAGTGTCAACTTTTCCGGCTCGGGTCCATTTAGGTAGTGAACTTATGTGCAAATAAATACCTTGTGGTACCACAAGGGATGGCAAACTTATGGCACATGGGGTGTTTTTCTTATTAAAAGATGTTAATGTGTAAGTTTTAAAAAATCTGAAGCCTGAGTTTTGAGATTTAGTTGCACTGTTGGCACCTTGTGATAAGTGGGTTTTGGGTCGCAGCTTGGCACTTGGTCTCTAAAAGGTTCGCCATCCCTATCCTACATTCTTCCAAGTTGGGGTGTTTGGTACACTGGGCCACTTTGCTTAGATCTTCCACTTTGTTATTTTCTCAAGAATTGGTAGAAACTTTCCTCTTCTCCAACCATTCCCTCTTGGTGGTTTTTAGGAAGTGAGTCATCTTTTTATATATGGATTTTCTTTTTCACTTTTCTTTGGAAATTGTAAGGATTTATTTCAGGGAACATGTATATCCATGAAGTCGATTGTTTGCTTCTTCAATTCACAGGCATCGTTATACATCATCAGATCCAGATTTTACACTTCTTTGGCAAGTTCTTGTTATAAACTGTAAAAGAATCTCTTTGAAAATTGTCTGGCAAAGAAACTACAGATTCAATTCCTCTGTGTGGTCTTGGTGAATAGTATATTCTAAACAGGTGACATCTAGACTTCTTACGCTGGGATAAATTTCCCTCCAAATCCGTAAGATTTATACATCTTGCCTTTTTTTTCTGGATTTTGTTTTTTGTGACAGAGTCTGTCCATGTACTTCAGGTTGGCCTAGGATTTTCTACATAGTCCATGCTGGCCTGGCCTCAAACTCGTGGTGATCCTCTTGTCTCAGCCTTCCTGACTGCTGGGATATTTTTTAGTGGTAATCTCACGCTGCTATTTTAATTACTCGTTTCCTCTTTTTTGTGAGTTTAATTGGTATTGAAAGTCTTATTTTATATTTTTCTTTGCCTCCTCCTTCTGCCCACTGCTCCAGGACCAGGGATCCGTCTACCACAAAAGCCAAGCCTCTCCCTCTGTGAGCGTCCGCAGTGAATCTGCCTCAGTTTCCTCTTTCACAAAGCTCAGAGAATGTTGTCTTGGGACCAGGGTCACTTTCCTTGGCACTTTTACTCATTAGAAGCTATCCTCTGTGTGCCTTCACAGCCTTATTACTTGATTCTTTTCTTTTCCCAAAACTAGTTGAAATCTTTATTTCCTCTATTGCTCCCTGAAGCTGAACAAATCCCCTTTGTTGTCCCTTCTGGTCCCAGGGGGCCTTCCTTGAATTCATCTGGACAGATGTTCGAGGCTCACCTCTTCGCTTCTTCCTGTGTCACCAAGGCCCAGCCTCTTGCTGCTTTAGGCCACTCTCGGGCAGTTTGCCTGTCTCTCTGCAGCAAAGGCCCCAGGTAATTACAGCTTCTCAACATCTAATGTCTGACTTCCTGGTTTCTTCGATCATTTCCTGAGCCTAATCTATTCCCCCCCCCAGCTTTACTTAAGCAATATTGACAAGCACAAATTATATATGAAGTGTACATCTTGATATTTTGATACAGCTTTACACTATGAAATGATGATAGCAATTAAAATTTAAAAATCCATCTCCTCACATAGTAACTCATTTTTTTTCTCTTTTTTTGGTAAGAGCAATCTAACCTCTTAGGAAAATTCAGGTATGTACAAGTGGTGTCAATTGCTCATGGTGTTGTACGTTAGATTTCCAGAACTTGTTCATCTTGCATAATTAAAACTTGATATTTTTTTTTCTTTTTGCTATACTAGGAATCAACTGTGGGCCCTTGTGGCTTCAAGGTAGGCATGGCACTACTTGAGCTAAATCCCCAGCCCAAAACTTTGTATCTTTTGACCAGCATCTGCTAACATTTTTCTCTCTGACCATTGCAACTAATGAACTATGTTTTGCTTCTTCAGTTTGACTGGCTGAGATTCCACATACAAATGAGAATACATGGTATTTATCTTCCTGTGTTTGGCTTATTTCACTTGCATAGTGTCCTCCATGTTCATGCAAATGGAGTGTTTCCTTCATGTAAGGTTGGATAATATTCTAGTGCATGCATAGATCTCATTTTCTTTATTTGATGAGCACTTAGGTTTTCCCCACATCTTTTGAACCTCATCTCTTATTGGTCTTTGCAAAGAATATAGAAAATTCTCAACTTTCCTGATAACAGTTTGGGTTTTATATTTCCCCAAACTCCATAATAGTGAACCATTATTATCTCTACCAAATGGATTAATACTTCAAGTCTTGTTAACTGAATCATAATGTTTTTATGAACAAGGCTTTAGGTTGAAATTATAATTGAAAAGAAAACATTGTATATATTTAAAGTCTACACAACTTGACATACCTTGCCCAGTGGAATCACAAGAATTCCAACAGTATTCTGATCCATTTTTACAAAAGAGGACAGATTTCCACATTGACTAATTTCTAGGGAGGGCTGCAGTTGTGCACTGCGGTCTCATCTGTAATGAATTGGGACTAGACTCCTGAGATCTCAGGCGCAGACACCCTTGAGGACCCTCGTGCTGCCATTGCCAGCGGCGGGTGGCACTGGAGAGGCTCTTAGTGCAGTTTTCTAGTGTACCTGGGTCAAAGCTGGAACTCCGACATGTTTGGATTCAGACAGGGGACCACGTGGTTCTCAGTCTCCAGACCCACACGACTGAGAATCCCAGAGGGGGTTGGTTTTATGGTGGGTAGAACTGGTACCTGGTACTGCCACGTTTCTAACCCGCGGGACCTTTCCTATGATGGCATCAGCAATCTTGATTTGTGGTTCCCTGGCTGATTTTGTGAGTCCCTATAGCTGTTTAAGGGAAATATTCTTGAAGATTCTAATCGTACAGCTCCTTGGAGTGGGCCCTGGTCCTGCTGTGGTGTTGGCTGTCAGATGAATGTAGCTTCTCATTCTGACTCTTCTGTTTGCTCGTAGAAAACTCTGAAATCCCTGAGCTCTGGTTGTCCTTAGCTGTAAAATGGGTATAACATTTGAATTTGAAGGTTTTGGAAATGTAGTACATGACAAAGGGCCATGTGAATGGTAATTACTGCTTCCTTTAAGTTTCTTCCTCGTGGGCACCTCCTTCTGTGTAATTGTGTATAAGGTGCGGCTAGTATGCAGAACATATAGTAGACAAGGACAAAGAATTATAACTGGGCACAATGGTGCTTGCCTATAAACCCAATTACTTAGGCTGAGGCAGGAGGGTCATAGACTTGAAATCAGTCTGAGGAAGTTAGCGAGACCGTGTCTCAAAATAAAAGATTGAAACCAGGCACAGTGGCTCACACCTATAATCCCAGTACTTTGGGAGTCAGAGGCAGGAGAATTGCTGAGTTGGAGACTTGCCTGGGCTACATAGTAAACTCAGGACTAGCCTGAACTACAAAGTGAGATCCTGTCTCAAAACAACAACAACAAAAGATTGAGGATGTGTCGCAATAGCCTCTGGGTTTAATCTCAATTATCAAGGGAAAGGATTATAAAATGAAAGGATTTAGGGATAGATGGAAAATCCTACCCTGAGGCGAAGAGGGAAACATAGGATAGAGGGTGAGAACTAGGTATAAAATAAACCACGGGTCAGGGGTGAGGAGTCATCTTTCCTTATTTGATTCAGAAGATGGGAAAGAAATACCGGATAAGGTTGTTTGAAGTCTTTTCTTACAGACGGGCCAGGTCACGGCTACGACCGTGAAGACGCTGGCTCTCCAAGGCAGAGGACGTGGGACTGAGGGCCGGGCTGGAGGGCTCCCTGAGGGTGAACCTCTCACCCTCCAATCCAGCTCTGCTTGGGAGAATCCCTCGTCATCTGTGTTGAACATACCCGTGTTTGCCACCCAGACGGGGGCAGGCAGTGCTCGGGGTAGAGGCTGAGGGGTTGCACTGATGATCCTACGGGACGCGGATGTGGCTGCGGAGCTGTCACACCAGAGGAAAAGCAGAGGGGCCCTGGCGTGGCGTCCTGACTGCAGAGCCGGGCGCGGCGTCTGGAGGGCGTTGGACATGGGGTGGGCGGAGCCTGTCTGGCTGCGGGGCCCCTCCCCCAGGTGACCCGGGATGTGCTTCCCAGCCCCTCTGAGCCTCAACTTCCTATTATTCCTATTATCTATATTAATACCTGCATTATGTGGGGTTTGGGTCATTAAGAGAAAGCACTTGGTCATTTCTAAGTTCCACACAAATCTTATTTTTCTATTACATTTGCATGGAACTTAAATCCAATCACTGGGACATTGTAGATAAGGAAACTGTACCGCGAAGAGTTGGAGTGTTTAAAGTAGTCAGTGGCACAGGCAGAAATGGACTCCTGGGCCCCCGGGGGAGGGAGTGGCGGTGGCCCGGACCCAGCCGGGTGATGGCTTCTCGAAGGCAAGGGACAGCAGCACAGGCAGCCAGGGTTTTTCTGTGCCAGCTGCTGGGCGGGAGGGCAGAGCACAGAATGAAGTCTTTCATGAATGAGTTACCGGCTGGCTGTGCTGCCAGGGCACAGAACTAAGCCACAGCTGCCCAAGGGCA
>PVIC010054101.1:0-11640 GCA_004025085.1 Thryonomys swinderianus
TTTTTTTTTTTTTTGAGATAGGGTCTCGCTTTAGAGTTTAGGCTGGCCCTGAGCTCACCATGTAGCTCAGGCAAGCCTTGAACTCAGCAATACTCCTGCCTCTGCCTCCTGAGTGCTAAGATTGCAGGTGTGAGCCACCATGCCTGGCATGGTGTTATGTGGTAGTGATTGCTGGTGGGTGTGAGTCACCATGTCTAATATTGTTGTACATGGTTACTGGGATTGAACCAGGGACCTTGCTCTTGCTAGGCTGGTGCCAGAACCACTGAGCTAAAATCTCTGGTCCAACCCAGTATTTTTTTTGACAACTATTAATCTATTACTGTATATATCTTTATGGTATTCCTTTGTGCACATTTTATACACATGGAATCATGCAACATGTTTCTTGATATGACTAGACTATTTCATTTTATACAGTGTTTTTAAGTTTAATTCATGCTATATATGAATCAGTACTTTGTTGTTTCTTCATCAAAAATATTCTACTGAGTGAGTTATTAAGTTTTATGGATCCATTCAGTAGTTGACATATGTATTTAAGTTATCACCCCTTTTGATTATTATGAATGAGTTCTATGAATATTATATACACAGTATTCATGAGAACATGCTTTTATTTCTCTGAGGTATGTACAAAGAAACTAAGTAGTTAGTAGGCCACATGGTAACTGATTCTAGTGATATTGAGAATCTTTTTTTTTTTTTTTTTTTTTTTTGAGACAGGGTCTCGCTTTGCAGTTCAGGCTGGCCCTGAGCTCACTATGTAGTAGCCCAGGCAAGCCACGAACTCAGCAATCCTCCTGTCTCTGCCTCCTGAGTGCTGGGATTACAGGCGTGAGCCACCACACCCGGCACTGTGGTATGTGGTATTGATTGCTGGTGGGCGTGAGTCTCCACATCCAGCATTTGTATGTGGTTACCAGGGATTGAACTCAGGACCTTGCGCTTGTGAGGCAGGTGCTGGAACCACTGAGCTAACCCTTTGGCCTGATATTGAGCATCTTTTCATGTGCTTTTTCACCTATTGTATTTTAATTCATCTTCATAGCAATGTGTTCTTCCTTGTATTACTATACTTCTGTCTTTTTATAATTCTAGAAACCACATATTTCTATTTGTTGGAAGTTTGCATGCTCTAAAACTAGTGCATATGTACATACATATCTTCGTGATATTTATGACATAGATTGGCCTGATATTTTTGACCTGCCTAGATATCATTTTTGTTTATTTTCTAGTTCTTAACTGCTTACAGGTAGATTTCTGGATATTGAGATTTCTTGCCATTATTTGAGTCATTGTTGATAAATTATAGATTTTACAGATTTATTGGTAACTTATTTAAACATGAAAGAGGCATTCTAAGATTGTTACCTGTTTATATACAAACAGTTCTGATAAAAGTAACTCCAAGAGGAAAGTGACTTTACAATGGTAAAGATAACTCCAAAAATTAAAGGAATAAAATTATGCTTATTTTTAAAGACTTCTTAAATTAAGTTTAATACTTCTGTTGAGTTATGTAAACTTGACTTTAACAATACAGTCTATAACAAATGAAAAAATATTGAATTTAATGGACTCCTGGGGGTAGGAGGTACTGTTTTTCTATGTGGTATGTAATTGCAGCCACTATCTTGAGCTTAGAAGATGCACACTTATTTCTAACTAGGAATGCTTCTAATGACTCGAGGCTGTCATTTTCTCAAAAGATTGTGTAAGCTAATTGAGGCTATTAGCAACAAATATATTTTTCTTATATGAACATATCTGAAATTTGCATTGTGTCTTTTAAATACATATTTTAACAAAATTATATTCAAGAAGAGCTAAATTCCCTTACCACTTCCTATACATTCGATTCAAATGATGGAATTCTTTCCCTAGCTTTTTGTTGATTTCATTTGCACGTTTGTTCTTATGCTCTCCATTCGGACTACGGAACACGCGGGCCTGGCTCTAGCATTCCTTTCGCGGTCTCACTGTCTCACTCATGAACTGAATAAAGGAAATGCACACAAGGACAGTTTTATTATAGTAAAATTGGAATAATATTATTCCCCGTACAGTTGGCAAGATTTGTGCCTAGCATTCCTTCCCGATAAGAAATTTTACTTGACTCCTTTCTTTGCTGCCCTTTGGAGTCTGCCATAGCTGTAGAGTCTTCTGAGACTTGATAGACTTCCCAGCCCCCACCCTGAGGCATAAACTTCCCCCCTCAAAAAAAAAAAAAAAACATAGATTAGACCTGTCTCTAATGTTTTATCGTAGGCCATGGAAGTTGATCATAGACCATGGAAGATGTTCTTGGTGGGAAGCTAAAGATGCACACAGAGTGTCCTAGCTTTCTAAACAACCTGAGCTTCCAGATCTGTGATTTGCTCGTGTTAATCTGTGTCTCCATTTTCTCAAGCAAGACATAGGTTCCTACCCAATGTTTTGCATGACAGTGACACTGATTGCTGCTTGTTCTCTAGTGTTGCCATCATGGAATGGAAGGAACATACCTGTGAAAATGACACCTCCCAGATTCTGTGAGGTCAATCTTGTTAGGTGCCACTCAGCACCCTGTAAAACATCATTGGTGACTTTTGTTCTGTGCTGTTTCTTTTCCAGTCCTGCTTACTGGTAAAATAGATGAGACAGTAAAGGTGATATTTTTCTCTGAGTCAAAGAGTGCCTATACACTAAGAGTGGCTTGAAAATATTAAAATACCCAGAAGAGGAGTTCCCTCAGCTGATGCATAAATATTGTGGGTGTGTAATACTCATACCCTCTCCTTAATCAGACTTGCAGAACATCACAATGCAAATGTGAATCTCATGCTGCCAGCTCTGCTGTGAGCAAAACTGTCCAGTTGTCTCAAGTCTGAGGCATCTATAACTGCAGCAGCTACTTCATTCACATGCAAGTAGGGTAACATCTCAAGTCCCTCACAGTTCTTAAAAAAATTGTGTGAATTTTGAAGCTTTGAGCAGTCTTTTGACAAAGGGATTCTGTGGGCAAGTTAAACACTAATGACTCAATGCACTTCTTACTTGTAATGAAGTATCTTTTTTCCTAGGCATGTAGAACAGTAGCTTTGAAATTGGAAAATTGGGACACTACTTAATTGCATCAACTTCTATTAGGCTTTTCTTGAACGGAATCTAAAAGGTAATGTTTGACTTCACCTCTTCTCCAACTAATTGGTATTGTGATCACATGCAAAAGAACAAAATTAGGAACAGGCTTTCAAAAGTGAATAGATTTTTTAAAAAAAAATTCCTCTTCTCAAAAGATAAAATATTTATTGTCACTATTAGTGCTTTGGGGAAGCAGTTCTCATGAGATCTCTACTCTGTAAGCATACGACTGTGGCAAACATGACATAGGCAGAAATTGTTGGAGTTAGCTCAACTTCTAGCTGCCCTGGTGGAATTGTACCTGGACGAGGAAACTGAGCACACTGTTTCTTTGTTTGCAAACACAATTATAGAGATGCTCAGGGGCCATCTTCTACCCTTGACCTTTTCCTTTCCTGTTAAGGAAGAATAAACATAGCACCACTATCACAACAGAATCACAGGGAATTTAAAGCAGCCTCTGGAAGCTGAAAGAGTGACACTGCCAAACTGGAAAGAAAATCTGTGCTATCGTTCAGTAGTACTGGTGACAAATTGATTGGTCCCACAATACCAGTGCCTTCACCATCAGCTGCGAGCACACAGCTGGCTGTGCAATTGGAGGAAGTTACTCCTACTCGTGTGAGACGAGGAGGGAACCCTGGTGGTCTTTTTCTACTTCTTTTTGTATTACAGTAGTTTGAGAGTCTGTGACTAAGCTGACCTGACACAAAATAATTTCAACTTTAATGAGATTGCTCGGAAGCCAGCATACAATTTCCAGGGTATATCTTTAGATTATAAAGATACTAAGCTTGGGAAGGGAAGTACAGGTTATAAAGAAGGGAATTAACTTTCCCTCGCTTTGCAACCTGTACCAAAATTCATGAACTGTTACTGAAGATCTTAACGATGAAAGAAAGAGACTGCTTCACATCAAAACTTATTCCTTCTGATTTTGTTCCATTTTCAATCTCTTGGATTTTGCAGATGTAAGAAATGAAAAAGAAAAATGCATGTGCATGCATACAACTGTGGTCTTAAATTAAACCACAACTGATGTTGGCACTTACAAAAATTATCTAAAAATTCCAATATTTTGGAGAGAATCAATAAAACTGGCACCTGATTTCATATGGAAGAACAAGGAACAGGAAGTGGTAAGATATCGGAATTTGCTCTATTAGCTATCAGAATTACTTATACGGGATAGTGACCAAAACAGTATATTACTAACACTGGTAAAGACAGACTCTCAGGCCAGAGTAAGACTTCATGAATACATAGAAACCAATCCCATTGTGATCTGTGTATGGTAGGACTAGATTATTAATAAATACCATTCAAACAATTTATTAAAATTAAAAAAAGTGTACCTGTTTTATGTATGCAGAAAATTAATGGCAGTGCAACAAATAATTGTAAATGTTAAAAATACAACATTGAGGGATGTAATTCATTTTTTAAAATAAGACATGCAAAGAAAGCACATCCTAGTGAAAAAATTGCTACATTTTGACTGCAACATGATAGTTAAAACTTCTCAAAATAAAATTGAAAAGAAACTACAGACTAAAACATCCTCAGCTATCCTAAGTGATAAACTCTTAATACAACTGGTGTCTTGCACAAGTCAGCTAGAGAGAGACAACCAAAGAGAGGAATGAACAAATGGATATGAAGATGGATTTCCTATAGAAGGAATTATAAAATGTCAACATCTATTTATGGTAACATGAATGATGCTGCCCCCAATATTTCACATCCTAATTTTGCAACCTGTGCCAATATTAACTCACACAGTATAAGGTCCCTGAACATCTGAATAAATCACGAGTCTGGATATGAGGAATATATCTGGAACCAGTTGGGTGGGTCTAAACAATAAGTTTGGTTGTAAGAGTAGGCAGGAGATTCAGGGCATGGTAGGAGAAGAGATGGTGGAAGGAATGGGCTGGGGTCATGTGAAGAATGGTCACAAGCCAAGCTGTGCAGATCAACTCTAGAAGCTGAAAAAGACACAAAAACTCACTCGGTGCTGAAGCCTTTGGAAGGAATGCATCACAGTTAAATCCTCATAAATTCACTCTCACAAGTGAGGAGAATAATTTGTGTTATATTAAGACACTGTTTGTGATAATTTGTTATAATAGTAACAAACAAATATAATAATTCAATGTCAGAAATGTTCAAATCTAAAAATGGCCAAATTTTATTTTACTTTTATTAGTTGGGCAAATAATTGAAAATCTGAACATAAAATGTGTTACTAAGGACCTAGAGCAGACTGAATTTGGGTGGGTATAAGGAGTCAAAAATTATGCAGCCATTTTGGACACAAATCATCAACAATCTCAATATTCCCTACTGAATCTATGGTGTGAAGAAACACATATGCAGAGGAGGTATGATGAGAATATTCATTGTGAAGTTTTTTTTTTAGAAAGAATTTAAAACTGTCATCAATAGTACAAAAGATAAACAGCAATATATTCATATAATGAGCAACTATAATCACTAAAACAAATCAACTAGAAATTCATTTTTTAACAAAGATGAGTAAGTTGTAAAAAATGTTCACTGTTCTGTTATTGATATTGTTAATTACCGTGTGGTACAATGTGTTATCCAAACAAACATGACAATTCAGTAAATAAAAATATAAGTGAAATATTAAATGAAATAAATAGTAGTTGCTTATAGAGAAGAATGGGTTAGAGATTAGTTCTCAGGGGGTTCACCTTTGTCATTGTTTTCTATCTTAAAAATAAGTGAACTGTAGAGCAAAAATTTTATAATACCATGTAATTAATAAATATGCATTTGTTATATTAATCCGTACTCTTGTATGCATAGTGTCATAATTTTAAAAAACAGAAAATTCAGCTCACTCCTTTTTAATCCTTTAACTTTCCATAAAAAGGTTGTCCCTGAATTTATTGTTTCAGAATATAAAATTTGAAAATGATAAAAGAGAGAATTTTTATTTATCTTAGAATAGATTAATATCCTTATCAAAACCTTTCTATGAGTTCTGATGTGGGAGTTGTTTTTAAAATAATAAATGATATGTAGGAAATGCCCCAACTGGTCATGAAAGGCCAGGGTTGTGGCTCTGACTTCATTAAATCAAACTGTATAATAGTATGTAAGTCTCTAAACAGTTCTTTCTAAGGCTGAGTCAGGGACCTAAGCTCCTTTCTAAGGTGGAAGAGAGATCAGATGTGTCACCAGATACATGTGTCAATAGAAATGTGTATCTATTTTAGAAAAATCTATTTGGTGACTATTCTATTAGATTTGTACAGAAATTTATTTTCACTTCTCCCTAGCCATAGAGCATTTAGGGTTTACTTTTCAAGATAGCTTGAAGTAATCTTGGAACCATTTTGTACTAGGATTCAGGCAAAATTGAGAAAATGGACAAACTCTTCATTGACAGAATATTTGCTAGCAGATTAAAACTTAAACTGAAATGCTCTGTATTACTTGAAAAGAAACTATTTGATTTTAGGTTCAATTTAGGTATTTTTTCTTATAATGGAGCTATGTCAATTCAGAAAATGATATTGCTATTTAAAATGTCACCCTATAACCTCTTTAATTAAAGCAGCAATATACCATCAATCTGTTCCCATTAATGAATAGCCACTAGAATCTGTGCTCTGTGACATACAGTTTAATTTTTTTTTTTTTTGAGAAAGTGTGCACTGATTCCTTGGGGATTTTAAGAGGGAGCTTAAAACTCAGTG
Source organism: Thryonomys swinderianus (assembly GCA_004025085.1). Classification (NCBI taxonomy): domain Eukaryota; kingdom Metazoa; phylum Chordata; class Mammalia; order Rodentia; family Thryonomyidae; genus Thryonomys; species Thryonomys swinderianus. The sequence continues at coordinate 6,861 of PVIC010054101.1, forward strand.
CTTTAGAAATAAAGGCTCAGACACAAACTAAGGAAGAGAGAAAGCAAGATGAGGCAGATGGGAGAGAGAGAAAGGGAGAGGGAGACAGGAAGTGGAGCATAAAATAGTGGATATGCATTCAGGAATTTGTGTTAATAAAATGATGATCTGAAGTCATGAATAGTGATTTGTTCCTTGAGAGGTGGTCAGACTTTATCTTTCTTGCATGGAACACTTATAAAGCCATTCATTGTCTGAGATGTGAGTTTATTTTTCATACTCAGTTTAATTTTCTATAGATTTCTGGTTATTATTTTTAATTCTGATGTTCTTTACATTATTGATTTGGCAGACTCAAATGATAAATGTGGAGAGGCAAAACAGAAGAAAAGATTAGAATGAAAGATTGTTTTCAGGTATTTAAAAAAATGAAGCCATGTCAATTTCAAATAAAGGGCACAATTTTATAGATGTAAGAATCAAAAGCCAAGGCCAGATCCATGGTTATGGACAAAAAGAGGACAGAGAACTGTATATTATAGGAATATTATGCAATTACCAATTCCATAATCATTGTAAAACAGCAACAAAGTAGCTAAGTTACTTACTGAAAGTCCATAGCTACTTTAGGCAAAGTCTACATTGGTATCCCAGAAGTAGACTTGAAGCCAGCCAAGTTTCTTTTCTGGACTATATCATACAATATGTAGGTCAGTGTTCTCTGTTCACTCCACCTGAGTTGTAGGCAGGTATTTCCTCAACTTAGGTGTAGATGTAAAGGCAATGACTAGAGTTACAAATTAGACTAGAGGTCAAATGTCTATGGTAAGAGAGGTTGGATGTGCAGTGACCTCGTGATGCCGTCCTCAACGGAGACAGCCTGAGGCTTAGGTTTCCTTTGTGTCCTGGATTTAATTAGACCGAGATATAGAAACCGGAACATCGACTTACAGGTTTACAGTGAGTCATGGAAAGTCACACTATGATCAAAAGTGTGCCTGAAGAATAGAATCAATTGTGGTAAGAATCAAACACTTACTAGAATCACTCTATTTTTCCATGGGAAAATATCTATCACATAAAGAGCATCTATAGCTGTCAGGATGCTTTTTACAGAATAGTTCTGCATCGACTTTACCACTGTGTCTCTTTGACACATCTTTGTCAAGTTTGAAATTTGTCTCGTTTTTGTTTTTTTTTTTTTTTCATTTTTTCCTGACTCTGCCTTTAGTGGATTTAATGACACAAAGTTTTTTGCAACTATATTTTACACAATTCTGAGATTCATGTTGTCTCTTTATGAGATTTTTTGATATTTTTTATATCATATATCATGTACTGAATGTATGATTTAATTGAAGTGGGAATACACTCTACCAGTTTCTTGGTCACTTTCTTGTTAATGAGATACAATCCCCCACCCCCATATTTAAAATGGACAGGTATATTTGGGTTCATGGTTTTGAGAGTTTTCAATCCATAGTTGACCGGCTCTAAGGAAGAAAAGGCTGCCGGAGGTGGCTGTGCTGGAGGAATGCTGCCTGTGCCATGGAAGTCTGAGGGCGGAGTATCAAAAGTAGAGCTAGGGACAAGAACACACAAGATATTGCAAATCTAAACCATGTCTCATATATATCTCATCATCTGTCCATAAATATATCTATCATATATATATATATATGTATATGTATTTCTCCACTATTTATCCTCAAATATTTATCCTCAAAGTACAAGCTGAGGAAGGTCTGTGGTCTATGATGGATAAAGTTATAAATTTTAGAGCTACATGTTTATGGGCTTTAATTTGTGCTTGGTCATGATATCTAATCTTTAGCAACATCATAGTTCTCAGAACTACGAACTAGCAAAATAATAGTGCATATTAGGAAGTTTAAAAGAATTTAAATAAAATCTCCCCAAACATAAAAGCAGTGTAAATGCAGCATCCAGAAACTTGTTTATCTTCATGTGTCTCTTTCTCTACTCCCCCTTCCTCGTTCAGCAGCCAACCCGTCCCCAGTGAATTCATTCGCACCATCCCCGAGGACTCCGGCAGAATGTGGTCAAAGAGCCAGGGTTTAACAAAGCCTCTGCTTCTGTTAGACTCGGGACTACCTCACCCTTTGGCCAAAGCAAGTGACAGGACCGGGGTCTGATGTCATGTTGAGGAAGCTGTACCAGATCGTGGTTACTGGCTTATCTGAAGCCATCGCTGTAACCGTCCTCCACAAGCAGCGCTGGTTCACATATTTGCTTTCAGCAAGATGTTGAGCTGAACAGGAAAATGTCTGACTTTGCTGGGAAGGCTGAGCTCTGGTCACCTTGAAGAACTGTCCAGTGGTTACAGCTGCCTACACATGGTAGAAGTAGCCTTTAGGAAACAGTAGCCTAGAATGAAGTTCTGTACGTGACTGAATAAAGAGTTACTGCCATGTGACACTGAGGAGGGTGCCCCACTGCCAGCCACAGAACTGGCCTGCACCACGGGAGTGAGCCGCAGGCTGGCAAGTGCAGCCTCATCTGAATTCACAGCTGCTCCTCAATCCCACATTTCCTGCCCTAACTCTGCCTCCTGTAGCGCAGGGCAGCATTAGATTCTCATAGGAGCATGCACCTTGCTGTGAACTGTGCACTCTAGGGATCTAGGTGGTGTGCTCCTTATGAGACTGTAATAATATAATGATGCTGGAAATGTACAGTACAGTCATAATAGAAAGAAAGTAAACAGTAAATGTAATGTACTTGAGTCACCTGGAAACCAGCCCTCTACTCCACTTTCCACCCTGCTCCTAGAAAAATTGTCTTCCGTCGTCCACAAAACCGGTTTCTACTATTACAGTAATGCTGTGGATTGCTGACACACAGGTAGAGTGCTTGGTGGAACACTGGATAAATGAAGACTTTGTTCCCATTTTAGTGTCTGACTCTTGAGTTTTTACTGACAACTTCCAGTGTTACATGCAATGTTTTTCCTGTAGGTAATGCAAACTTATATTTTAGTCAAAATTTGTATTAAAATATCGGGTCTTCTATTTTCTAGTTATGCTACAAGGCTGTTTTACTTGATTTCACTGTCTCAACTTTTTCATATTGAAAGTCAAAATAACAGCACATTTCTCAGTGTTGTTTCAAATGGAAATGTAAAATAATTAACAAAATGTAGATCCCAACTATCATAAGAAATAGGTTCTCACACATCCAGTAGAATCAGGAAAATAAAAAATGAAAACCTTCAAACATTATTATTGTGAACATTCTTACTAGCATTTGAACTTAAAATATCCTCCAAATTAATTTGTCATTTTTCAAGGGTGAACTGAAAGTAATAGAGCAGGGAGTCATCAAGGACATCTGAAGTGACAATACAAATGTGATTCCATTTTATAAAAATATAGTGATTATGGTAGTGGTAATACAGTCAAGATACTGCTGTAGGATGTGTTTCCCTTAAATTTCATAATACAGTTTTCTGAGAGGTAAAATAACAATTCTTCCAATATCAAAATATTGATGGAGAGAGTCAACCTTTGTTTCTTATTATCTATCCAATGTTTATATAGAGATAAATGTCTGTGCAGTAGATATTCTTGGCTAGAAAAACAAATACAGATGAGCATTAATTAATATCAATTAAAACTCAACTACAGGCCTGTAATGACCTTTTCTTTCAATTATTTTTATCTCTTTTGTGGTTCATCCAAGGTAGACTTTAAAAGTAGTTTTCTATTATTCCTTCAATATCACACGTACATATTTAGAGATGTGGTCAGAGAAAGGATAGTAGGTTGTCAACTGGGCTTGTGTAGCTGTCACCTGGGTAATGCATGGTAAGACTGAAGAAAAGCTTGACTTCAGAAGATTGGTTCTACAGAGGGAAATGGTGTGGAAGCACTACGTAGTGTTCGTTCAAACAGCTTACGGGTTTTTCTTGTTTGATTCCTCTTCCCTCATTGCTAAAGTAGATTGAAAGATGTTTTGGAATAAAATTCTCTTTTGCGAGATTTTTTCCTTTTTCAAAAACTTTTATTTAACCTTTGTTTTCAGAAGAGTGCATCTTTGTTTCACATTTCCTAGGTGATAGATTTTCTCTTACATGAGTCTGTACCATCGGGTTGCATTAGTCACACTGCATTATGTTCTACTAAATCAAGTAACACAATGTGACTATTAATGTGATGTGTAAGAACATGTCTCACCCGGGACTGTGGGAAATGTGATTTTTCTGAAAACAGCTGCCTCTGCATTTATTCAATAAAACTTTTCACCTTGGAAATGGTGTTGTTTGCCACCTAAGCATTTTCATTGGCAATTCTGAGATATATTTTAAAACCTATTTTTTCTTTACTCTAGTGCCATTAAATATTCATGATTCTACCAAAGCTTTCAATAATGAAATAAATTATGAAGAAGACTGCAGTGTCTACCACCTCAGAATTCAGATAAATCCTAAAGAAAATAGGCAGAATGTTCCAGAAGAGACCTTTCCATAGGATTGACCAAGATGAATCAATAGATTTCGGTATTGATCTAGTTGGTTGTTGCCACCACAGTATTCTCTTACTTATGTGTGCACAGTAAGCAAAGGAGCAGGCTTCATGGGGCTATAATTTCTCTGATTTTGCTAAACTCCTCTCAGTGAAATTTCTCTACATCTTTTCTGTAAATTTCTGGCTATTGCTCCAAGATCATGGGACTTGGGGAAAGTTAAGGATAATTCCTCCCTCAAAAATGTTGTGCAAAAAAACCCCAATCCTTGATCTCTGTAGAAATAAATGTATTTATTTCAATACCAACAATTAAC
>PVIC010054102.1:0-11642 GCA_004025085.1 Thryonomys swinderianus
AAAAAGTAAGTGTCATGTGCTGCATTGGAACAACACAGAAGGACTTTAGAGCCAAGGATGCTATAGGACACTTGACAAGCCAGCATATCGTCTCTGTCACCAAGTAGAAAGGCTAAAGCAGGAGGATCACAAGGTCCAGGCCAGCCTGGCTAATGTAGCAAGAACCTGTCTCCAAAATTTAAAAGGGAGGGGGGCCCTGGGACATAGCTCAGTGACAGCTGAGCTTGCCTGAGATCCTGAGTTCAATTCCCAATACTGTAAGAAAAAAGATAAGGAAAAGAACTTTAGGTAAAAACTAAGAGAAGACCAAAAACTATGGAGTTTGATTAATACACCAATACTGGTTCATTTATTATAACAAGTAGATCACAAGAATATAAAATGTTAGGGAAAATTTAGGGGGTTACTATTGGAACTCTACTAAATCTTCAATTTTTTGATAACTCTAAGCCATAAAATAACCAAGTCTAACATTAGATAATGAAGAAATTAAGCAAAAAATATGTTTAAAGAAATTAAGACATGAATGTATTAGGGGTTTTCTTTTGTATTTTGTACTGTTGATTAAAAAAAAAACCTTCTTCAATGTGGTTCTATTTTCTACTTAGTTTCTAAAAGTGTAACAAATAATATTATCAGAAGAACAGGGTCTATTAGAATATACTCAGAAGCAAAACTGTTCAATAAAGTATGAATGTTTCAATTCTAAAAGGAACTTTTTCCACCAGAGAAGTGGAAGCCAGTTTTACACAGACACCCACAAGTCTCTTCAGGCAAACCTAGGGTGCATCGCACTTGCAGTCAGCCACAGCTGCAGGCAGGAAGCGCAACCACAGACCATAGGTGCAGTGGGTACTGAGGGGACTGGCTCCTTGAAGCACAACATGACATCTTCATTTCTAGCCAAGTGGATACGCTGACTGGCTCCCAGCCAGAAGCAGGCAGGGACACACTGCTTGCTGTTTAGTGGTGGAAGGAACGTCAACAGGAGGCCCAAAGCTGAGGACGCAGCTATGCTACTTCCTAACCTGGCAACCCCTGGGTGGCACAGGCAGCTTGGTCTGGAATGTCAGCTTTCAACCTGTGCAGAAGCAGGTCTCTGCATGTGGTTTTTCAGCAAGTTCCAGCAGCTGTTCTTGGAAACCTGGCCTTGAACTCTGTCAGCCTTCCCAATGACTGTGTGAGCTCCCTAGCCGAAGCAGCCAGAATAAACCTTTCTGTGTGTAACTAACACTCCTAATCTGCAAGGGAAGTCAGGCCCCTGAGAAGAGACCAGGGGCACACACGGGGCGGAACTGCGGATACACCATGGTGTGCGGGCCACCTCAGGACAGAGGCAGTGCTCCCAAACATTCTGTAGGTGTAACAGGAAAAGATGCCTCTACATCATTTACCTGGAGATGTGGGGCAGTCAGGTCAGGAGTCGTGAAGAACAACTGGTTGACACCCGCAGCATCGGGCGTGGTGAGGAAAACCTTCCCCGGAGCAGAGTCCTGGCGGGCCAGAAGGACCTTGCCAGGAGTGGCGCCGTCGTGGTTCGTCAGGATGAACTGCTTGCCCTGGGTGCTAGGGTCAAGCGCTGTGACAATTTGGATTTTCGGTGCAGTCTGCTGCTCTGTAACGATCTGATACAATCACATCAAATTCATAAACACAATTATTCCAATTGCTGAATGAATTCTCATTGATCTTTGGACAAAGCTAGAAAAGTCATCATTATATACTTCCTCAATTTGCAATCTGCTTTTTGGAGACAGGGTCTCACTTTGTAGTTCAGGCTGGCCCTGAGCTCACTATGGTGCCCAGGCAAGCTGCCGCGAACTCAGCAATCCTCCTGTCTCTGCCTCCCGAGTGCTGGGATTACAGGCGTGAGCCACCACGCCCAGCATTATATGTGGTAACTGGGGATCGAACTCAGGTCCTTGCGCTTGCAAGGCAGGCGCCGGAACCACTGAGCTAACCCTCCGGCCCTGCAATCTGCTTTTGTGAAATTGTAGCTCACAGCAATGGACAAAAGTGCAAATAAATAAATGTATGGCCAGAGTATCTGCTGCCCCTCCCACCCTCCTTTAGGAAAGCAAGTATTTGCTGCTCCAGGTCCTCTGGAATGGCTGCGAAGGACACCAAGCCTTCACCCTGGAGAAGCCTGTCTGCAGGGACAGTGGGTAACAAGCAGTCCTGCTGTGGGCATAAGTGGGGTCAGTGGGCACAAAGGAATCAAGGCCACGCAAGAAGGCCAGTCTGCACAGAGTCCACAGGCTGGTTCCCTAATGTGCGCACCAGAGCTTGGAGCAGAGCACCGCACGCGCTTCCTTCGGAGGAAAGTCAGACTAATACACCTGGTTAACAAGTGCACATGAAAGAGTGTCAACACCATCAGCCACCAGGGAAGTGCAGATCAAAACTTCACTGAAATTCCAGCTTACTCCAGTCAGAATGGCTGGATCAAGAACCCAGAAAATAGGGCTGGAGATTTAGCTCAGCGGTTCCAGTACCTGCTTTGCAAGCGCAAGGCCCTGAGTTCGATCGTGGTAACTACATACAATGCTGGGCGTGGCGACTCACGCCCACCAGCCATCAATACCAGTACTACAATGCTGGGCGTGGTGGCTCACACCTGTAATCTCAGCACTTGGGAGGCCAAGACAGGAGGATTGCTGAGTTCTAGGCTTGCCTGGGCTACATAGTGAGCTCAGGGCCAGCCTGAACTACAAAGCGAGACCCTGTCTCCAAAAAAATACAAAAAACCAAAACAAAACAAAACGAAAAGAATACAGAAAATAATAAACATAACCAGGATTGGGAGCACACACTCTTAATCCTGGCATTTACAGGCTGAGGCAAGAGAATCACAAGTTCGAAGCCCGCCTGAGCAACAGAGTGAGTTCAAGCCCAGCCCAAACTAACAGTGAGACACTGGCTAAAAAACCCCCACAGAAACATGAAAAAGACTCACTCTAAATTGAGTGTGATGAACCTAGATTTAGTGTAAAGTAATTAATTAATTAATTAATTATTTTGGGGGAGACAGGAGCTCACTCTGTAGTTCAGGCTGAACCTAAATTTTGTAGCTCAGACTAGCTTCAAACTTACAGCAATCCTCCTGCCTCAGCTTCCTGAGTGCTGGGATTATAAGGCATGCACTACCACGCCCAGCAAAAAACAGAATTTAAACATTCAAGAACAGAATTAAATCCTAGCATTTGAGATAATGAGGTACGAGAATCTCAAGTTCAAGGATAGCCTCCACTATAAAAATCTAGGCTGTCTCCAAAAACCACACCAAACCAAAACAAGTCAGGTGTGCTGTGCTTGCCTGTATTCCCAGTACTGAGGGAAGATGAGGCAGGAGAACTGCAAACTGTCCTCCTGCCTGTGTAACTAGGCCAGACCCTGTCTCAAAATACACTTTTTTTTTTTTTTTTGAGGCAGGGCTTCCCTTTGTAGTTCAGCTAGTCCTGAGCTTACTACATAGCCCAGGCAAACCTTAAACTCAGTAAATCTCCTGCCTGTCTCCTGAGTGCTGAGATTACAGGCGTGAGCCAAGTCACCACGCACAGTATATTGTATGCAGTTACTGGGGATTGAACCAGGGACCTTGCACTTGCTAGACAGGCACTGGAACCACTGAGCTAAATCTCCAGCCCAAGGCTACTAAGTTTTGAGTGCTGACCTGGTACTCAGCTACTGTACTGAATCTAGAGATTAAGTCTAGCAGTCTTTCGGCTGAGTTTTTGAGATTTTCTATGTAGAATATAATGTCATCAGCAAATAATGAGTTTAACTTCTTCCTATTTTTATTCTTTTTCTTTCTCTTGTCCACGTGCTGAGGCAAATGTTTCCAGAACTATATTGAATAGGAGTGGTGATAGTGAACATCCTTGTCTTGTTCCTGATCTTAGCATGGAGGGTTTCAATTTCTGGCCATTTAGTATGACATTGGTTGTTGGTTTTTCATAAATAGCCTTTATCAAGTTGAGATAAGGACTCTTCTATTTCAATTTTCTGGAGGGTTTTCATCATGAATTAGATGCTGGATGCTGTAAAATGCTTGTTATATTTATTGAGATGACACTATGTTTTTGTCCTTGACTGTCAATATAATATATTACATTTGATTTACATAGGTTGAACTATCCTTGCACCCCTGGGATGAATCCAACTTGGTCAGGATGTATGATCTTCTTGATGATCCTCTATTCTGTTTGTCAGTATCTTATTGAAGAATTTTGCATCATTGTTCATCAGACAGATTGGCCTATACTTTTTTGGTTTAGTCTTTCTCTGGTTTTAGAATCAATATAATTGCTTCAGAGAATGAACTTGGGAGTACTGCTTCCTTTTCAATTTCATTAAAGAGTTCAAGAAGTAGTGGCATTAGTTTCTTATAGAATTCAGGAGTGAAGCCATCAGGACTAGGACTTTTCTTTGTTGTTAGGTTTTTAATTACATTTTCAATTTTACTGACTGATATTAGGGTATTTAGCATTTTCATACCTTCTTTGTTCAACTTTGGAAGTTTGTATGTGTCTAGGAATCTGTCCATTTCTTCTGAGTTTTCCATCTTATTGGAGTATACAGGTTTTTTTGTGTTTTTTTTTTTTTCTTTTTGGAGACAGGGTCTTGCTTTGTAGTTCAGGCTGGCCCTGAGCTCACTATGGTGCCCAGGCAAGCCGCCGCGAACTCAGCAATCCTCCCGTCTCTGCCTCCCGAGTGCTGGGATTACAGGCGTGAGCCACCACGCCCAGCATTATATGTGGTAACCGGGAATCGAACTCAGGTCCTTACGCTTGCGAGGCAGGCGCCGGAACCACTGAGCTAACCCTCCGGCCCTGGAGTATACAGGTTTTCAAAGTAGATGTTGATTATCTTCTGGATTTCTGCTGGGTCTGTTGTGATTTGACCCTTTTCATTTCTAACTGAATGGATTTGAGCCTTTCCATTCCTTTTTTTTTTTTTATAAGGTTGGCTAAGGTTTGCCCATTTTGTCTATTCTTTCAGAGAATCAACTCTTTGATTCATTTTTTTAAAAAATTACTCCCTTAGTCTCCATTGCACTAAATTCTGTTCTAATCCTTATAATTTCCTCCTTTGTGTGATGAGCTTTGGGTTTGTCTTGCTGTTCTTCATCTAGGAGTTTGAGGTTCAGCATTAGGTTGTTACCTCAGTTCTCTGTTCTCCTAGTACGGGCATTTACTGCTATGAACTTCCTCTGTAGAGCTGCTTTCATTTTGTCCCATAGATTCTTGTATGTTGTACTGGCACTGTCATTTAATTGTACATAGTGACTGATTTCTTCTGTGACCCACTAGTTGTTCGGGAGAATGTTGTTCAATTTCCACATGTCTATGAAATTCTTCAAATTTCTTTTCTTACTTGTCTCTGACTTCAAGGCACTATGGTCTGATAATATACAGAGGTAACTTCAATTCCTTTGAATTTATTTAAACATGCTCTATGAACTAGCATGTGGTCTATTTTGGAGAAATAGCTGATCTATTGTGCAGCTGAAAAGAATGCATGTTCTGTTTTTGTGAGGTGGAATATTCTGTAGTCATCTATGAAGTCCATTTGTTCACAAGTTTGGTTCAGTTCTAGTATTTCTATTATTTGATTTTTTTGTCTATTTGATCTATTTGTGACACTGAGATATTGAGATCTCCTACTACTGCTGTTTTAGTACTTATTTGGGTTTTCATGTCTATTAATATTTGTTTTATATAGTTAGTTGCACTAGCATTTGGTACACATGTATTTATGAATGTCATCTCTTTCTCAGATTATTCCCTGAACGGGGCTATAGAGTCCTTCTTTGTCTCTAGTTTTGGGTTTGAAATCTATTTGCCTGCAAATAAAACAGCCACTCGTGTTTTTTGCAGTTTCCTGTCGTATGGAGAACTCTTGTCCATCCTTTTACTTTCATTCTATGGATTTGTTTCTGAATTAGGTGTTTCTTGTGTACAGTGTATTGTTGGACCTTGTTTCTTAATCCATTCTGCCAGTGTGTTTCTTTTAATTAGTATATTGAGGCCATTAACATTAATGGTTATAACAATGTATTGCTTTATCCCTGTCATGATATTTTCCTGTTGTTGGTTCTTGTTTTTTTCACTCTAAGCATCATACCACAGCAAAATACGTGCACCCATGTTTATAGCACCACAGTTTGTAATAGCTAAATCTTGGAAATACCCCAAAGGCTCATCAACTGGAGACTGGATAAGAAGGATGAGATTTTTTAATAAAATGGAGTATTATTCAGCCATAAAGAATGATAAATTAGAGACATTTACAGCTAAATGGATGCAACTTGAGGCCATACTTATACATGAAATAAAAAACACATAAGATGTGTACATACTGTATTGTTTCTCTAGTGTGAAAAACTGAAAGCAGAAGCAGGTTCACAATGTAAGAAAGGTGAAATAGAAAGAAAATGTTCAAAGGGAAAGAGGAACTGGGGGGCAGGGGGAAAGTAAAGAAGGGAAAGAAAAACATTTGATGGTACAAGGAAAAAATGGACACAAAGCTTATATGAGTATGTGTATGTACACACACACACACATATAAAGGAGGTGGTTGTAGGGAGGGCAGGGGAATGAGAAAAAAATACGATATATCATGTACAGGTACAAATTCTCAAGGATGAATGTATAATGTGTTCCTACAAAGTACCAATAAATTCCATAAAGGGAAAAAAAAGGGGAGATCAGAAAGGATGCTGTTGTAGTTTCTCCCAATGCACAGGTTGTAAGTAGCAGCTGCCCTGAGTGAGAAAATGATTCAATCTGCAGTTGGGGAGATGCGCTGATGGGAAGAGGAGAAACTGGAAGTTAAGGTGACTGTGCTGCTGGAAGAGAGCTGTCCTCTGTGGAGAGGTGTCCATGGCAGGGGAGTTCGCCAGTGAAGAGAGCTACCCCTGCACGGGAATTATCATCCAGGCATGACAGTGTACACCTGGAACCCCAGCTACCTAAGAGACTGAGGCAGGATAATCCCAAGGAGGCCAGCCTGCACAACCCAGTGACCCTATCACCAAAATAAAGTTAAACAAGAGATTTAGCTCAGTGGCACCACACCTACCTCATAGGCATGAGGTCCTGAGTTCAATCCCTGGTACCAAAAAAAAAAAAAAAGAAAGAAAGAAAGAAAAAGAAGGTTGGAGATGTTCCCTGGGTTCAACTCCCAGAACCCAAGATACAGAGACAAAGATATGGACAGAGAAATCCCTTGTTTCAATTTTTAAATAGCAAAATTAATTTCCACTTTTATTTTCGAGAATTCATTTATCACAATTCTTTCGTATGCAAAATTTAAGTTGATTCATACATCAGCTTTTATCTACAGCAAATTGTACTAATTTTAGGTGATATAATTTGAGTTTTTCTTACTGAGCACTATTTCTACCAAGTCCTTATTTTTCTGGGTGTATTTTTTTTAACCCAAGTCCAGGCTTTACCCTACCCAATACTCTGATGTTACCTACAAGATACAACTTTGTTTTCTTTTTTGGTCTTTTTAGGCATGGTCTTATATATAGCCCAGACTAGTCTTTTTTTTTAAGACAAGGTCTTGCTTTGTGGTTCAGGCTGATCTTGAACTCATATACATAGCCCAGGCTAGCCTCAAACTCACAGCAATCCTCCTACCTTGGCCTCTGAAGTGCTGGGATTATAGTTATGCACCACCTCCCCCAGCTTTAAAATGTGGCTGAATTGGTTCATGTATAATAAATTTTACCATGTTTAAACTGTTGTCAGTTCTACTCCATTTTTATCAGCAGTATTCAGTGTGAACTCAATATAAGACTCAGGGCTCCCACCTATTTCTTAGAAGAAAGCATTAGAGGCACACATGGTCCAAGTGTCACTGGGCTGAAATGTACCTAGATGAGTAAGAAAATATTTACTGCTGCCTAGTAATTGCAGTAATTGAAAACAAAACAACTAAAATAGTGTTCACAGAGAAAAGTAATAGCTCTCAGAACCCTTTTCACCACAAGAATGTACTGAGGATCCCAAATAGCTTTGGTTTATGTGAGTTATACTGATTGATAATTAACATTAAAATTTTAAAGAGAAATTTAAAATATACTTTATTAAAAACAATTTACTATACGTAAACAGAAATAACTTTTTAAAACAAAACAAATGTAAAGGTTATCTGCAATGTGTAATCAAAAGCTGTATTAAAATCCCCTTGTCCCTTCTGCAAACAGAACAGAACTTGTGTTCACACATAATGTTGTACCATCACCACTGGTCATTTGGAAACACTGCTATACTGGATTAGGCAGCTTGTGGAATGTTACAGTGTCCTTGTCAAAGCAATAGTGAGGAGGCAAGGGACATCCAAGTATTATTACAAAGACAGCTTTGGCCTTGTTGACTTTCTGAAAGGTCCCCAGATGATAGTGTGAGAATGTCTGTATTAAGTATGGTACTGTGTGTCTAGGAAAGCAATGGTTTTATTGCTTTGAGACTCCTGTGACCTAAAAAGGTTCAGGGGACCTTTCCCTACCAACAAGTAGGGAAATAGAACAAATAGCAGTTAGCTGGGAACTGAGTTCTGATATTATACACTAGACACAGAAAGGCACACAGATTGAAAACATAGTCCTCAAGACTGACCTAACTTTAGACCTAGTTCTAAGTCTAGGCCTCTAGAATTTCAGATCAGCCAGGTACAAACTGGGTTTTTCAATACCAAGCTGTGCAATATACTAAGATCTTGTCTTAAATAATAAGAGTATTCTTTTAACTATTGCTTCTAAGTTTGATTAATTTGTTAAAACAGCTCATAGAACTCAAGTAAACGCTGTACTCAGCAATCTCTGGTTTGGGGGGTTTTTTATTTTGTTTTCAGCAGTTTTCTGGTTTTGTTTTACACAATATTAGGACTGGTAAGTAAGCGCTCTCCCACTGAGCCACATACTTACCAGTCTTGGATGGTCTTGCTAAATTGTTCATGCTGGCCTTAAACGTGCAATTCTCCTTCCTGCCTCTCTCTCCATTCCACAAGGAGCTGGGCTGTCATGTCCATGGTCTATACAGGATATTTTAAAGGATATAAACCAGCAGCTAAATGCAGAGACACACAGGGCAAGGTCTGGAAAGTGCTCAACACGTGGGCCACACCACATTGTGAGCAGGTGGCAGAATGTCTGTCTGCTGTTTTGTGAGCTGAGACATGTTCAACTATTCAGGAACGTTGTGAGCTTATTCTTTCGGGCTTTTATAGAGATTTGCTATGTGAGGCCAATGGAAGCACAGATAACCATGTCAGACATGACTAGACAGAAAAGGGCATGAAGGCTGGGTGCAGTGGTGCACACTTGTAATCCCAGCACTTGGGAGGCAGAGGCAGGAGGACCTCTGAGAGTATGAGGCCAGCCTGGGCTCCATAGTGAGTTGAGAGCCAATATCCTGAGCAAGGAACTTCTTTCTGTGATGAGGCAGGAGCCTTCTCTTTTCATGGCCAGCCCTGACACAGAAAGGAAGATTAGTCCAGGTACAGTGGCGAACACCTGTAGTCCCAGAACCTTGGGAGGCTGTCTCGAGTTTAAGGCTAGCCTGGGCTGCATGGTGAGTTTAAGGTTAGCCTGAACTACATAACAGAACCCTGTTTAAAAGAAAAAGAAAGGGAGATTAGGTTATAGTTTTACTTTCTTTCTTTCTTTTTTTTTAACCGTACCAGAGATTGAATTTGTGAGGCGGGCTGCAGTGCCACTGAGCTAATCTCCTGTCCCTATAGCTTTACTTTCTATGCCCTGCCTTGGGAAAAAAAGGAAGTGAAAGGAGGCAGAAGAAAGTCACAGAGAGACAGACTATTGTGTGAGGCTTACCTAAGTACATCCAACTCATTCTGGTCTCTTCAGAAACAGACAGATTGACAGCAATGAGCCAGGGACTGTGTACAGTTACCCTGGCTTCTGATGACATGTGCCTCACAGCACAACAACCCTAAATGTCAGCATTTGCATCTGCCATAGCAGTTATAGAACAGACACAGCCCCTAGTACCAACAAATATGGCCACCATGTTTGGAGCTGCCAGGGTGGAGCTGGGATAGATTTGCATAAACAAGTAATTTGTCCTATGAAAAAACTTTTCAGTTTTGTACAGATCATTATTATTTTGTCTACTGTTAATTTGCTTTTTTATAAATCTGTGCAGGTCTTTTTATTTTTTTAATTGAATTCTTTATTGGTACAATTTACATACATCTCACAATCACACATAACATTGGGGAGCAGGCCTTTTTAATATATAGTGATGGTTAGACCTAATTTCTCTTTGGTTCAGTTACCTCCCTACACATCAGGAATCAAACTGAGGCCCTTATACTTGCCACGCAGGCATGGTGCTGCTGAGCTACATCCCCAGCACAGTTTTAGTAAGTATCACACCCAGAGGAAGCTTTAACTTAATTTTAAAGTCTTGTTATCAATATTAACTATCATTGAGACAGGCAGGCATGGTGGCACATGCTATAATCCTGGACTATAATTCCCAGAAGCTGGAGGCAGGAAGACTGAAAATTCAAGCCGAACCTAAGTAACTTACTGACTTCATGAGGCTTTGTGTCTAAATAAATTGAAAAGGTCTGGGAGTGTAAAGGCTTTGTGCTCAACTGTTAAGTGCTGAAAGGGGTGGGGGTTAGAATGGTTACAATATAAATTATGTACATATTTGCAATTTTAACACAATCTACTTTTGTCTCTGTATTAGTCATCATTGGGGACACGTACTGTTACCATTTTAGATGCTCTTCAACTTCAACACTAATTTTTGGACCCCACTGAGAAGAGCAGCTGAACAGGTACCACTATCACAACTGAGAAGAAAGGAACAAGTAATCAAGAAAATCCCTCGTTTTGAATCAGATGCCACCAGTCTCCACAGAAGAGCTAGAGTGTTAAATGTCTCACAACAGAGGTCATTCAAACTAGGAAGTGTTAAAACTCTTACAAGTGAGAGGAATGAAAAGACATGCTCAATGATAACGATTAGAGCAAATGGAAGATGTCTTGGACTTGACAGAGTTAAAAGAAAATCATATAGGGACCGGAGATTTAGCTCAGTGGTTCCAGAGCCTGCCTTGAGCGCAAGGCCCTGAGTTCGATCCGGTAACCACATACAATGCTGGGCATGCTGACTCATGCCCACCAGCAATCAACACCACATACCATAGTGCCGGGTGTGGTGGCTCACACCTATAATCCCAGCATTAGGGAGGCAGAGACAGGAGGATTGCTGAGTTCGAGGCTTGCCTGGGCTACATAGTGAGCTCAGGGCCAGCCTGAACTACAAAGCGAGACCCTGTCTCAAAAAAAAAAAATCATATAAGTAAATGTGGTCACAAAATAAAATTGCTAAAATAATGCAAAGAAGAAAAATGCTCACACAATGAAGAGGAAAAGACCAAAGAGATCAAGATACCAAAAAAAGATAAAAGAGGGGAAAGAATAAATATGATACAGAAAGAAAATAAAATAGCATGTATAAAGGGGGGAGGAGGGGGGAGTGGGTAGGGATATGGGTAAAAATGAGAATTAACTTGTGGCATATACTGGTACAAATTTCCCAATGTTATATGTGATTTTGAGATGTATATAAATTGTACCAATAAAGAATTCAATT
>PVIC010054103.1:0-11673 GCA_004025085.1 Thryonomys swinderianus
TTTCTTGTTTAAAGTTTCTCTAGGAGTATTTTTCTATTCTGCTCTCACAATTCTCTGAAGTAGTTCTATCTAGATTAAAAATTGATGAAGAGCATGACAAGGAAACGTAACCATTCCCCGCCCCCATATAGTCACATAAACCCTAGAGAAAAGTTTGGGTACGTTTCCCTGAACAGCCACAAGATGGCAGCATTGTGCAAGCACTGCAGAAAGGTCCATCCGGAAAGGATTTGCTGATGAGAGATACATATCTTGTTTCTTTGCTGGTAAACCTCTACAATGTAGCCTGTTGGGGTTGTTGTCCACCACAGGCATTTCATGAATAAAACGCTCAAACCAGGGGCCCAGCAGAATCTCAGACAACCTAGCAGTTATGTAAATCTTGTGGACCAGTGCTGATGAGGCTATGTAGAAAAGAAATACTTTTGCTCACAGAGGGATCGTGTGTGTGTGTGTGTGTGTGTGTGTGTGTGTCTGCCTGCCTGAGAATCTCAAACTTTTTGTTATATGAAACTCTGCAGTCAGATGTAGGATACTGCAGAAGTTTAGATGTACATTTTAGGGCCTGAGGAAATAAAGTGGGGACAAACAACAGTATTGGAAGTATTACTAAATATCACTTAAATGTGCTACAATGAGTTGTCCCTGCATGGCAGCCTTGAACATGGTAGAGGTATGTCCGTTCCCTTGACTATGGAGCCTTGGCATAGAAAAGATCTGCCATAAGTTGACTGCCTTTCCCAGTGGATCACAGCCTTATTTCCTCAGTTTAGCAAAATGGGGTTGGAGAACCCATTGCTGGATTATACTTCCCTCCCTGCCTCCTTCCTGTACCCACTTTGAAGATTCCCAACACAAATATATTTTCTATTCCAGAATGGACTCCTGGCATTTCAGTGATTTTAGAAAGTGTAGATTCCTGGGCTCACCCATCCTCACTGAGTCAGGCTTTCTACCAGGGAGACCCAAAGAGTGTTGATACTCAGCTCTCTTAGGTGACTCTAGTGTTTAAAGCCCCTAGAAGAAGATCTTCCCACAACTTCGGAGCTGGGTAGGTCAAGGAAGAGAGTGGTAAGGTATGCAAAGAGTCTGTGTAGAAGAGAAGTACTTGGGCTGGGGGGTTAGCTCAGTGGTTCCAGCATCTGCCTCAAAGCACAAGATCAATCCCTGGTACCATGTATCACAATGCCATGTGTGGTGGGTCATGCCTGTGATCCTAGCATGCAGGAGGCAGAGGCAGGAGGATTGCTGTGAATTTGAGGCTTGCCTGGGCTACATAGTGAGTTCAGGGCCACCCTGAACTACAAAGCCAGACTCTTTCAAAAAAAAAAAAAAGAGAAATACTTTTGTTCACAGATGCAGTATGTGTGTGTGCATGCGTGTATATGTGTTTAAAGCATAGCAGACCCACATATAGCTCAGAATCCATCAGTGAGGTCCAACTACACCAAAGGAAGTCGAACTGCATTGCCAGTGCGGAATAGAAAGTAACATGATTAATTACTATTATCATTCAGGCTGCATTTTGTTTTGCAGGAGTTATTTTAAATGAGGGAATCTATAGGTAGGAAGGATAATGGGGAGGGTGGATGAGCCCTGCAATCTAGTAGAGGTATACACTTTCTAAAAAGTTGGTATTGAAACCATTAAACCCTCAACTTGAAATTCACTTGCCTCTTCCCTTTGAAATTGCCTTCTGTGCCACCACTGATGCTCTATTATTTTTAGAAAGGGTTCTCCCAGGGATCCATTTTAGCAACAGCTCTAGAGGCCAATAACTAATTCAGTAGAAACCCAGTAATTGAACAGCAAATACAAGCCATAAGCAAACATATGGTAAAACGCTAAAACGCTGCTGGTAACAAAAGAAAAGCAAATAAAAATGAACATGTTTACCTGGTAAATTAACAAAAAAAAAAAAATGCTGCATGTGGGCTGGAGATTTAGCTCAGTGGTTCTGGCGCCTGCCTCGCAAGTGCAACGTCCTGAATTCGATCCCGGTAACCACATACAATGCTGGGTGTGGAGACTCACGCCCACCAGCAATCAATACCACACACCACGGTGCTGGGCGTGGTGGCTCACACCTGTAATACCAGCTCTTGGGAGGCAGAGGCAGGAGGATTGCTGAGTTTGAGGCTTGCCTGGCTACATAGTGAGCTCAGGGCCAGCCTGAACTACAAAGCAAGACCCTGTCTCACAAAAAAAAAAAAAAAAAAAAGCTGCATGTGACAATATGTAATATAGATGAAGGCTGAATGATTCCACCCTTCAGATGTCCTCTGGGTGGCATTCTACATTGGCAGTGCAAATTAGGATCATATGTTAAAACCCATGAAAATGTTCATATCTGTTGTTTTGATAACCTAGACTTGGAGATATGTCCTAAAGAAATAGGCAACAGGTGAAATACAAAACAGCTAATATCATGAAGATAGTTATCACATTCCTTGGGAGGGGGATGTCACATAAGTGTTGAGTAGTTGATTGCTTTAATTTAATGTAGTTATTACACTATTATGGGACTGTTACAAATCATGATTGTGCTTTAATTTAATGTAGTTATTACACTATTATGGGACTGTTACAAATCATGATTGTGGAGTCAAAGAAGTGCACGAATAATTGTAATGGAAAATATAATACTTTATGTTGTTTTCTATCTATCTCTCTGAAATAGTAATTTAATTTTTTATTTTGAGACAGGGTCTCGGCTTTGTAGTTCAGGCTGGCCCTGACCTCACTACGTAGCTCAGGCAAACCTCAAACTCAGCAGTCCTCCTGCCTCTACCTCTCGAGTGCTGGGATTACAGGTGTGAGCCACCATGCCCAGCATTGTGGTATGTGCTACTGATTGCTGGTGGGTGTGAGTTACCACGCCCAGTATTGTTGTATGTGGTTACCAGGGATCAAACCAGGGATTTTGCGCTTCCTAGGCAGGCGCCAGAACCACTGAACTAAATTTCTGGCCCAGTGATTTAATTTTTAATGTAAATGCCTCTTAAAATATGTTGAATTGACACATAATAACTGCATATCTATGAGGTACAGTTAAGGTAGCTACATATATTAAATTTGAATATAAGACAAGAGGGATATATTTGTTCCTGCAGACCTAGTTTGTGGCCTCTTCTCTGCTGCAGGAGTGGACTAGTGACCTTTGCTCCAGGTTGGGGCAGAGAGCAGGGCAGGGGGGCGGCAGGGCTGTGTGATCACCGCAGCTCCTGCCCGCAGGGGCACCCTGGCTGGGTGTGTTTTCTGAAGAGAGATCCCTGCGATTCTGGAGCAGCCCTGTCCTTAGGATTCCTCCTTCGGGGCCTTCCTTCTTTTCAGGGAGGTGACAGCTCATCTGTCCCTTTGTTGTCACCAAAGCAAGGGAAATTATAGATGGATCACCGAGACTCTGAAGCCAGTCAAGAGTCCTTGACTGCAGGGGCCCAGAGCAGGCTCATGCCAGAGTCCAAAGGCCCTGGGCTCATATCGGCAAAAATCACGAACAGGTGGGGAGAACATGGGTTGCTCAAGTGTGTCTTCTGCTTCTGGCGGAGATTTGTACTCATGTAAACAGCTTGATACTGTTCTTATTTTTTAAAAAAATTATTTTGTGGTGTCTTGTGTGGGGCAGACAAACACTCTCCCAGCCAACATGGACATCATTTAAACATGCGAACAGCCGGGCAGGGTGGCACATCTGGACGCCTAGATGCTTGGGACACTGAGGGTGGTGGGTCCCCTCACCCCACAGTGAGACATCATCTCAGAAACAACAGCGACAGCCACAACCAGCAGAACCAGTGACACGGCCGCCTTGGAGAGTTGTGACTAGAAAACATTACAGCTTTGTGTTGGGTTTTAGCTGGAACGATGAAAACCCTTCATTCCCCGATAGTTAAACCTTTTCCTCATTGAGAAATCCTTAAATGCTGTAGTAATGATAACAAATAATAAAAAAGAGCGACTAAGAAATTGAAATGTGAATATACATCCCAGTCAGTGGCGGGCTGGATGTTTTATGGAGACAATCTTGAGAAAAATGGTTAGAGTTTTTATTTTTTCTTTTTTTAAATGAATCCTAAAACGCAGAGGGGGAGGGAAAGAATGATTCAGAAAGAGAGGCTACTCCAAGGCCCTCCCGAGTAGGAGATAGAAATGAGTGGGTCTGGAAGCCTCAATCTGCCCAGCAGCGGTCATTTTTTCAAACCTTGGTGAATGTAAATCTCTCAAGTAGATCTAAACAAAACATGGGTTACTTTTCATGGGGAAAGCAGGAGCAAGAAAAACACTAAATGTAGCATCTGTGAGCCGCCCTGCCTCATTCTAGAAGGAATTACTTTTGAAAATGAATCTGCCCTCGAGTCAGCCTTGTAAAGGAGCCAAGACTGCCGTAGCACGCATAGGGACTGAGGATCGACACCTGTCTCACCCTTGAGAAGCGGTACAGGTGAGGGCGGCCTGGAGCTCGGGTCACTGCCCTGCTTGTAACTGACACCTTCTGCTCTCCAGGGAAGGTTCTAGACCTGCAGTCTTTGTGGCCCCCATGTTTGCTGTCTCTTGCATAATCCAGAGGCAGCACCTATTACACTCAGAGGGCATTTGCACCAGATCCTGTGACCACAGAAATTCTTCCTGGAACATCTTGAATCATTAATAAAAACAGAAAATGTCATGTATGCAAGAGTTTTCTTTGAAGCATAGTTTTGGGTATTATCAAAAGATTGAAAATGATGCTCATGGTCATCAGTAGAGATTTGTTAAATAAATGATGGTTCATTCATTCTAAGACAGTGAGTTCTACCTGCCTGGGGCATTTCAGTTCTGTGTTTAATGAATGACTTTTTTATATAGACAGATAGGATCCACCTTTACATAACAAAAAGAAGAGTTCAGAACGTGTTATTTAGTGTGCTGACATTTGTTGAAAACATATGCATGTTCTTGTATGATCACAATGATTACATTGAGAGAGAAGCTGAGAAACTGAGACCTGGGGGCTTCCAGGAAGGAACAGGAGGACAAGGTGTCAGGAGCACAGGCAGGAGCCCATGGGATTTTGTTCTTGTTTTTTGAGACTTCAGTTCAGGCCGGCCTGGGACTCACTGTGATCCTCTTGCCTCAGCCTCCCAAGAGCTTGGATTACAAGCACGTACCACTATGTCCTGCTGTCACTGTGATTTTTTTGAGACAGGGTCTCGCTTTGTAGTTCAGGCTGGCTCTGAGCTCACTATGTAGCCCAGGCAAGCCTCGAACTCAGCAATCCTCCTGTCTCTGCCTCCCGAGTGCTGGGATGACAGGTGCGAGCCACCACGCCCGGCCCACTGTGATTTTGAACAGTGAGAATATCTTACTTATTCAATAAGCACATTAATTACTTAATAAAATGATTTTTTCTTTGTGTTACTGTAAAATAAGATCTGAAGCTAGGCAGGAGACTGAGGCAGGCATTTGCTTGATACCAGGAGTTCAGTGCCAGGCCAGACAACATGGCAAAACCTTGTCTCTTAAAAAAAAATACACATTTCCTGATGTTTCACTGTGTGAGTATTTCTCTAATATATCTAATGTTCTTGTTAGCTTCTCTGGAATGTTCCTTGAATGTGAATTGGAAAAAGAGAAACATAAATTGGATTTTGCTCATATGTACATATTTTAAACTTATTTGTATGTATGTTGTGTGTATATGTATATAATCTGTTATGTGTTATAGGTATGTAATCTGTCTGTGTGCGTGTGGGTAGCTGTGAGTATCTGTATGTGAACATGTGCATTCTAATGGGTTTGTATATTCCAAATCAATTGTCAAAGATGGGGAAGAGCCAGATGTGATGGCTCATGCCTGTAATCCCAGCAGTTGGGAGGCAGAGACAGGAGGATTGCTGAGTTCCAGGTTTGCCTGGGCTCCATAGTGAGCTCAGGGCCAGCCTGAACTACAAAGCGAGACCCTGTCTCAAAAAAAAAAAAAAAAAAAAAAGATGGGGAAGAGTTTCAAGCCAAGTGTGCTAATGCGTGAAAAGGCTAGAAATTGAATTGTTAATCTGTTCTAGGGGACAGAGTAAGAGAAATGTTGGAGAGTTTAATAGTAGGAGAGAAGACCAAAAAGTATTAGGACCAAATTATTACGTCCTTACATCTGAAGTTGGGAAGTTTGGCTTCTAATGTGGGGGACCAGGAGGGAATCTTTTTCTTTTTTTTATAGTTTTTTTTTTTTTCTTTTTGAGACAGGGTCTCGCTTTGTAGTTCAGGCTGGCCCTGAGCTCACTATGTAGCCCAGGCAAGCCTTGAACTCAGCAATCCTCCTGCCTCTGCCTCCTGAGTACTGGGATTACAGGCGTGAGCCACCACGCCTGGCCAGGGGGGAAATCTTGTGGGGCAGAGAGGAACCGAGAAGCGTCTAGAAGGATGCAGTGGTGTCTGGGAAGACTTTGGATTTTCCTTCTGAGAGATAGAGCGTCTTGCATCTGGGGGGTCATTGACATGTCATGCAGGTGATATGTATTTATGAAATGCTGGCATGGGCTGGGGTTGGAAGGACTATTACACAGGCTGGGAAACTATATTTAAAAAAAAAATCACGAGCTGTCAGAGGTGTCAAGGGAAAAAGCAAGTCCAGAGAACAGAGGATGCAGAAGTGCTGTGAGCCTGAGAGGAGGCCTCACACTGCCTCAGACACTCTCAGACAGAACAGCCCTGTGCGGCTGAGTACCCGGATGGACAGTAAGCTTGGCCCTCCCTTGTCCAGCTTAGAGACAGAAAAAGGCAAAAGATGTTTTACTTCTTGAGGCAAATGGCCTCTTTCATCCCCACCTGGTGGCTTCCTCAAGTTGGCCATGGACTCTGCTGTGAGGGATCCACTCTGGAGACAGGGGACTCGGGCAGCTGCCTGTGAACTGGCTGTGCCCAGCTGTGAGAGTGACGAGAGGAGCCCTTGTCACCACACTCATGTTCCTGCTCTTGGTGTTTAAGGAAACAGGCCCAGCGAGGCTATGCAGCTCTCCGTAGTTATTCAGCGATGAAGTTAGGAATCTCCATTTGAACTCCAGCTGACTTTCCTTCCCTCACCCTCAAGCTATTTCACATAAACTTTCACATAAAAGGTGCACAGTGACACCTTAAGACGAGGAAGGAATGAAGCATGGTGCTTGTGACAGCAGATTTAGTACTTCTCTCCTGAGGAGTTTTTGTGAGAAAACACAGAAAGGGGAGGAAATGAGCATTACAGGACCTGTGCCTGCTCCCGCCTCCCTGGAGTGGCCAGAGCAGCAGCGTGTGTAGAAGAGGATGGCTCGGAGCCATTCTGATGTTTTGGAATATGACGATGTCAGAAAACATTCACTCCCAATGTTTCCACATGTGTATATTACTGATGTCCTTTCCAGTACCTAATGGAAATCCTAAGATCTCATAGACATTTATAAACTGGGAAGAACCTGTGAATTGTGAACCCGCCTCTTAACAGTGTTCCAATTCATCATATGTTCAGTGACAACTCAGGAATTTTTTTCATTATACCGGGGATAGTCCCCTAGAACAAGGATCTGTAAAGTATAGCCTAAATTCAGCCTCCTGCTTCTTTTTTTTTTTTTTTTTTGAGACAGGGTCTCGCATTGTAGTTCAGGCTGGCCCTGAGCTCACTATGGTGCCCAGGCAAGCCGCCGCTAACTCAGCAATCCTCCTGTCTCTGCCTCCCGAGTGCTGGGATTACAGGCGTGAGCCACCACGCCCGGCACTGTGGTATGCGGTGTTGATTGTTGGTGGGCGTGTCTCCACGCCCAGCATTATATGTGGTTTCCGGGGATTGAACTCAGGTCCTTGCGCTTGCGAGTCAGGCGCCGGAACCACTGAGCTAACCCTCTGGCCCCTCCTGCTTCTTTTTATAAATATTTTTTAAAAAATTGATTATATTGGCACATTTTATGTAAATGAAGTTTTACTGGAACACATCCATCTGTGTACAGATTCTCTGTGGTGCTCTTGGCCTATAGTGCAAACAGCAGTCATGGCTACAGAAGCCAGATGGGCCCAGAAACAAAAATATTTACTGCTGATCCTTTGTGGATGAATTTGGCTAACCCTGGCACTAGAGGCATGTACTAAAACAAGTGCCACCTTTCTGTGTACTTACACACAATAACATTACTATCAAAGACTAACTTTCTGTCTCCACTGATGCTTGTTTCTGTTTTTTTGTTTTGTTTTGTTTTTTTGAGACGAGGAACTTGCTATATAGTTCAGGCTGGCCTTGAATTCACTATGTAGCCCAGGCTGGTCTTGATCTCATGGCAACCCTCCTGCCTCAGCCTCCAGAGTGCTGGGATGATAGGCGAGAGCCACCACGCCTGGCTGATGCCTATATTTTAATGTCTAGAAGAGAAGAACATATGAGACAGGCGCTATGTATACTCATGTTTTGGAGTGACTTGCAACATCAAGTAAAGTATGCCTACTGTTTCTCAACTGGAAAGAAATATATTTCCCCCAAGGTTTGCAGACTGTGTGAGAAGGAAATTTTATTAGGATAAAAATTAAGGGGCCGGAGGGTTAGCTCAGTGGTTCCGGCGCCTGCCTCGCAAGCGCAAGGTCCTGAGTTCGATCCCTGGTAACCACATACAATGCTGGGCGTGGAGACTCACGCTCACCAGCAATCAATACCACATACCACAGTGCCGGACGTGGTGGCTCACGCCTGTAATCCCAGCACTCAGGAGGCAGTGACAGGAGGATTTCTGAGTTCGAGGCTTGCCTGGACTACATAGTGAGCTCAGAGCCAGCCTGAACTACAAAGCGAGACCCTGTCTCAAAAAAAAAAAAAAATTAAAGGGTTCTGGGGGCCCTGAGATTCCCCAGTTGCTGGCTCGAGCTGGGCCCTGCCTCAGGAGCTGAGAAGTTTGCCAATCCCAGGCACTTCTCTGCCCCTGCATGGCCTCAAGCAGCAGAGTGTGGATGGCATGAGGTCCGTGGCCGCATTGGCTGGACTCTTCTGAACGGCCTGCGATACCCAGGGAGACCAGGTCCTGAGCTCCCTTAGCAGCTAGTGCCAGGTGCAGCTGCTAGTGGAAATCCAGGTCTACGGTGTCTACCTTCTTCTTTGTGTGACACGGGGCTTGACTGTCTCAGAGCTAAGGCTAACAAGCAGGGAGACTGACAAGGAAGGAGAGGGCACCCTTTGCGCGTGCCTCTGGTCCAGGAGCTCGGGGAGTCTGACGGACCGACTTCATGCAGCTTGGGAAGGTAAAGGGTCACTGGAACAAGGCCAGAAGTGCTTAGTTTTTTCTAATTGTACCTCCATTAGAACCAGGTCTGGAGCTGCCGTTTGTCTAACCCCTGTATGAGGTGAAACTTTGGTCATTTGCACTCAGTGTGAACAAGGCCAGAGACTAGACCTCTCTGGGGACAGCCGGGGACATGTAGGCACACTCGGGGAACAAGTTCTCCAGCAGTGCCGCCTCCTCCAGAGGGGACTTGAGACCCTGTCCCAGGCCAGCCTTAGGCCTCACTCCCTTCCAAAAGCCGCAGGACAGAATGGTGCCTCCATTAACGAAACTCCCTTTGCAATGAACATGGTGTGTTGAACAAAATAACAGCTTCATAAATCAGGCTAACCAACGCGGCAATATATCAGATGGTTCTGCCGCAATATTCCTGCTGATCTATGCAGTCAGGGAACAAATGTCTTCAGGCACAGCTTTGCTTTATCCCCGAAGTCGAAGGAAATGGAGTACCCTCTCCCTCCATGTGACACGGCGCCCCTTCTCTTCGGAACTCTGAGATCTCTTATATTTTGACCCTCTCAGCCACAAAATTCATTTAACAAGGTTATTTGTTGAGGGCCTTCTAAATGTCAGATAAGGGTATTTAGAGGTTACACGCACACCTGTAGGGAGAAAAGCAAATATCTATACTAACCTATTGCAGAGTATTTTAAGTGTAAAAAAGGAAGAAAAAAACGGTATGAAATCACATGAGAGGGAAGCCCATCCACTTTGATGAGGAGGATGATATTGGAACTTATGCAAAATTCCTAAGGCAGAGAGTCTGGAGTCTTCAAGGGACAGAAAGAAGGCTGGTACATCTTGGCAGAGAAAGGGGTAAGGAGGCCAGGAAAGCGTGCCAGGAAGGAGCGCAGAGAGCTGTGTGGTCAAGCTAGTGATTTTAGTCTTTATCTTAATAATGCTTCCCAGAAGTATTTCCAAGAGGAGGTTTAGGAAAACCAACATACATTTTTCAGGAATATAGGAGAGCAAGACAGTCCTTGGGTGGAGGAGGTAATTAGGAGGCTGAGAAGCAGTCAGGATGCTACACAGCATTGGTTCAGATTGGGCGGAAGTGGTAGGAAACCATACAGAGTAGGGCTCTTTGATTGTTGGGCGTTCTGATGCACAGACGCGGGCAAGTCTGAATTGGACTACACCGTGAAAAAGTAAAAGATTTGGGGTCTTGAAGGGAAAATCTTTAAGACTATGTGTAGTTCAAGGGTGGGTCAGAATAAGTTGGCTCCAAAGAACTCACGGGGTGGCTGGTAGTGGGTGGAGGGGGACTTGGGAGAACAGAGCGGGGAAAGGGGTGAAATAGTTTGCTCCGGGAAGAGGAGTTCACTGTAGAACTTCTTTCTTACCTTCTCACCTCTACTGTCTTCGGCGGATTTGTCCTCCTCTCGCTGGAGACAAGGGACATCGCAGCTGCAGGGAGCCAGCACAGAGCGAGTCCCTCTCTGAGGCTGGGCCCTGGAGCTGCTGGCACCGGCTGCTGCCTGACCTTCCGCTCCTTCTGCTGCCTTTTAATTTAAACTACGGTAGACGGAGGCTGCTGTTTATTGAATAAACTCATGTAAGGCAAAGGTTTATGACTTTCAATAAAGGAAGGCGCCTCAACCTGTCTTTTTTAAAGACAGCAGGTCGAAGTTCCCCACCCTGGCTTTTTGAGTATTTTAGGGGTGGAGTGGGGGGTCTTTGCGCTGGCTCGTGTTTATTCATCCCGTCATCAAAAACGTGAGCACCTTTTCTCTGCCAGGTGGGGAGACAGAGGTATAGAAAATGACACAGGTTGTCTCTTTACACATTCTTAGGAAAATTGGCCTGTCTTAGCGCATTTTCCATTGCTGTAACTAAATATACCAACTGGCGATTTATTGAAAAGGGAGCTTTACTCAGTTTATGGTTCTGTAGGCTGGAAGTTGAAAATTGAGCAGCTGTAAGTGGCCAAGTCCTGAATTTCAGGGCAACGAGGGCACCAGACGGTAGGGGGTCTGTGCTGAGCTGCTTCACAGGGCCGGAGCCCATTGGGTTAGGGCTCCACCTTCACGGCCTCCTTTAATCTTGATTACCTCCCGGAAACTCTCACTTTCTTACAGTGGGAGTTAAGTTTCGAGATGGGGTTTGGTGGGGACATGTAAGCCAAGACAGAGGCAAACAGGCGGAATAGCGCAGCGTGGTGCTTGCTGGAACAGGGAGTGGGGAACTGGAGGGGCCTGTGCTTCAGCCCTGGAGCTCAGGGAAGGCTTTATGCAGGAGGTGGTGTTTGCAAGAAGAATATGTGTTCTCCCACCAGATGATGGAGGGGAAAAGAGGGAATTTTTAATCGGGCTTGGAAGGAAAAAAAAAAGTTGGGGTCAGTTGAAGCAGAAACTTACCGGAAGGATTTAAACAGCTTCTTCTGTTGCCAAGAAATTTGCAAAGTCAA
>PVIC010054104.1:0-11661 GCA_004025085.1 Thryonomys swinderianus
AAAAAAAAAAAAAAAGAAATGGAGCCCTCAGGGCCGGAGGGTTAGCTCAGTGGTTCCGGCGCCTGCCTCCCAAGCTCAAGGTCCTGAGTTTGATCCCCGGTAACCACATACAATGCTGGGCGTGGAGACTCACGCCCACCAGCAATCAATACCACATACCACAGTACCTGGCGTGGTGGCTCATGCCTGTCATCCCAGCACTCGGGAGGCAGAGACAGGATGATTGCTGAGTTTGAAGCTTGCCTGGGCTACATAGTGAGCTCAGAGCCAGCCTGAACTACAAAGCGAGACCCTGTCTCAAAAAAAAAAAAAAAAAACAGCCTATCTGTCCATCTCTTTCTGATTACATGTGCTGAAAAGTGAGTTTCAAGGTCACATGATAATTTCCCATATGATAGATGCAAAGAAACCCAAAAAGAACAATTAAAGAGACAGCAAAGAGTTGGGAGTCTAGAAGGTTTAAGTGTCTTCTAGAGATCAGCTGCCATGAATAAAATAAAATTCTCTAATATTCTATGCAGAGTATTTCTAGCACCTAAAGAATTTCATATATATATAAATGACTTTAATGGTTGCAAAAATTACATGAAGAGAGAACACATGCTAGAGCCTCCCCCTTTATAGAAAAAGGAAAACAGACTAGAAAATGAAGTGCCTTAGACAAAATCATATGGCTAGCTGGCTCTCGTTAGAGCTATGTCTCACACTGACACACAAAACCAGAGTGACAGATCACGAGATCGCAGTGGGACAAATTTATAGTGAGTGTTTGTCAGGATGAGTAATGAAAATTACTCAGATGCTTTTAGCAACCAGAATCAAAAACTTAAGGAGGGGGCCGGAGGGTTAGGTCAGTGGTTCCGGCGCCTGCCTCGCAAGCGAAAGGACCTGAGTTCGATCCCCGGTTACCACATATAATGCTGGGCGTGGTGGCTCACACCTGTAATCCCAGCACTCGGGAGGCAGAGACGGGAGGATTGCTGAGTTCGCGGCAGCTTGTCTGGGCACCATAGTGAGCTCAGGGCCAGCCTGAACTACAAAGCGAGACCCTGTCTCCAAAAAGCAAAAAAAAAAAAAAAAAAAAAAAAACTTAAGGAGGAAGGATACATTTTCTGTGCCAGAGGTTCAGGGCCTAAGGTAGATCCTCTCTCCAGTTCCTTCGATCTATTGCTCCAGGCTGCATGGTCAGCCTGTGCTGTCAGCCACAGGTGGGTCTCATCAGGATGGGGCATCTGCACAAGATGCACGTGAGGCATCCTTGCCCATCGGTGGGTCAGTGTCGTGCATATGATACTGGCTCTAAAGAGAGGGCTAAAACCCCCAATACACAAATACACTTGCTCTATTTAACTCCTACAAGAGTGAAGTCGGAGGCTATAAGGAGTTTGGGGTTGAAGTCCTCACAAGTTGTTTGGTAGCCACAGGTAAATGACAGCTTTCCCTTGCCCTCAAGTTCATCCCCTAAAGAGAATCATAGCCATCCCCACCCCTTGGTTGGTTGTAAGCCTCAGACAAGAACATTCATTCTTGGGAAACAGAGCCCAGCATAGCCTCAGGAAGACACCTCTGGGGTGCGCAGCTGCTACCCTGACTCTCCTCACCGTTGGACCCTGGTCAAGCCACAGCTGTCCTCTGAGCTTTGTCTTCCTCTGTAAGACAGAAATGACAAGCTCCCTCTATCTTTCTCATGGCGTCATTCAGAGGATGGATGAGGTAATAGACCTGGGAGGGCTTTGCAAACACGGAAGTGGTGTTTGCAGATGAGTCAAGGTCATGATCACCATCGTCACCACTGTGATGACTGTCAGTCCAAAGTGATGACATGTCACAGGCACTGGTAAGCAGTAATCTGCAGCATGATTCCCGTTCATCTTTGTCTCCTATAGAACAGTACCTGCTTTATTGTATCCATTTATTTGGCTTTTGTTTCATGACCTGGCACTTGCTCTCCCTAATCTTTTCCACATTCTATATCCTTAATGGATACTGTTGGATAGTTAGATCTATCTTTTTTTTAACCTCTATTTTTTTTTTCCAGGAAGAGGATCTCCTTCTGTAATATCAGGGAAACAGGATAAGCGTTCTCACATACAGAAAACAAAATCTGCCCCAGGGGCCAGTCAGAGGCCTTCCTTGCCTCTCTCTACCTGTTACCACCTCCATAGGCCATGAGACAGAAGATACAGGAGTTGAGGTGCCACTTCCTGTTTGTAGATGCCCTCCAAGACAGTTCTGTTTGGACATTTCTTTTGCAAGGCCACCTTCATAGCTGCCTCTGACATCACCCTGACTTAAGAGATGCACATAAGCAGCACTTGTGTGATGTGGAGTCCAATCCCTGCTCAGGACCCAGAGAATCGCTTGGCCGTTCTCATTCTCCTCCAGTGAATTAACAAGATGCAAGGGTGTGCAAATGCTTCTTCACTGAGACTCTTGTCCTTGAACATGGTAGACACCCACTCTGACCGTGACCTATGCCTTCGCACATCTGGAAGCATTTCCTTGGGGGAAATTATAAACAGTAAAGTCACTGCGCTACAGTATCAAGTGGTTCCCCTACACAGAAGGGATTAAACCATGTCAAGAAACATTATTTTGCATTATGTTCTTCCATCTTTCACAAAGAAAGAGGAAAATAAGTGTAACTGGTGACAATTTATTTCTGGTTAAATTTATTCTCCACTGAATAACTTCTAAATTACTTTGCTCATTTCCACCAATGACTGTAGAGTTAGATGCCAACCAAGTGTAATGTGTGCATGTAGTAAAAAAGCTCTGCGAGACACCATGCGAAGGCTCGGTTCCTGGGAACCCCAAAGCAGCTCAAGTGTATTCCTCTTCATCAGGTTAACTAAAGATGGGAGTAGACTAAATGGATTAGCAGTGCTTTGCTAACTTTGAAATGTTAACACAGTAGTAGCCACACCCTGAGCCTTATTCACCATGATCGGGCCACCTTCAGAAAATCCCTTCTTTCTAGCGCTCTTCTGACACT
Organism: Thryonomys swinderianus; assembly: GCA_004025085.1. Lineage (NCBI taxonomy): Eukaryota > Metazoa > Chordata > Mammalia > Rodentia > Thryonomyidae > Thryonomys > Thryonomys swinderianus. The sequence goes on from PVIC010054104.1 coordinate 2,996, forward strand.
TCTGGGTGCTGGTAAAATCAGGACTGTAACACTAACAGTCCTGCTGGAGAAAGAGTCTCCCCCATATACCTTAATTATTAGCTCTTTATTCGCTTTGCAAAGTACCCTGACTTTATGAACCAAGAGCAGAGGCAGGCAGCTTTATCAGTCACCTGTGAGTCTGATGAAAAATGCATATGTCACTGAGAAGGGAAAGCAGGGCACAAACTACATACAGAAGAATGAAATTATGTTTTTACTAAAGAATGTCATTCAAAGGGCCAATGTCAGTGGAGAGTCTAGGGATTCACGAATGTCTGCTTCCCTCCCTCCCTCCCTCCCTCCCTCGATACCATCCCCCTTCCCGCCTCTTTCTCCCTTCTCGCCCCCTCCCCCAATTTGCTTTTTCTTTCCCTCCCATCATTCAGCTTAACATCCAGATACTGTACTAAATACTGATGATAGTGTAGTAAAAACAAAAATACTTTCATCTTTCAGTGTTCTTTTACCTAATTTTGCCAGCTGTCTTTTATCTTAAAGAGAGATACATGTTATTGATTTTGGAATAAAAATAAATACATTATTAAACATAATTGGGTATAAAATCTTCTACAGCAATTAGGGAAATATGAATGCTGACTGGCTAGCTAATTGTATTAAGTAATTATTGCTAATTAACTACACAAGATCATTGGTTTGGCTAGCCATACTCCCCATTTCCAGCCAAAGCAGAGAAATCTTAATGCTCTAAATATGTTAATGTTTTAAAGGACTTAGAGATGACATAATATGATCCCTAGGATTTTGACTTAAAATCTAACAAGCCGTTAGTGACAATAGTTGAACTGTGTGGTATACACAGTTTAAAATTTTTTATATAAAATCAGACAAAATCAAAAACTTACATAAAAAAACAGAGACACGGGCTGGAGATTTAGCTCAGTGGTTCCAGCGCCTGCCTAGCAAGCACAAGGTCCCTGGTTTGATTCCCATTAACTACATACAATAATACAGGGTGTGGTGACTCACACACACTGGCAATCAGTACCACATACCACAAACCAGGTTTGGTGGCTCACGCCTGTAATCCCAGCACTCAGGAAGCAGAGGCAGGAGGACTGCTAAGTTCAAGGCTTGTATGGGCTACAAAGTGAGCTCAGGGCCAGCCTGAACTACAAAGCGAGACCCTGTCTCAAAAAAAATAAATAAATAAAAAAGAGAGAGAGAGAGACATCTGCTGGGGAGTGCTAAGGTCCTGAGGGTGAGAATGGGAGGGCCGTGGGTGGAGAAACCAGGGCAGGTCCCTAGACAGGAGGAATGCTACAGAGGAGACTTTGATATATATGTAAAACTTCCTCAGCTCACTAACAATCAGCGTTCTCAAAACATAAAATTCCAACACATAAAATTCCCCCTCCTCGACTCAAGTTCTCTATCAGACAGCCTCTTCCTCAGAGCACTCTGTACAGCTGGCTGACATGATGTCATCCACCATATAGCTATAGCGGCTCATATACGCACCTGGCTTTTCAGTGAACTCTACAGGGAATAGGACGGGGATGTGATGTCTTCTCACCCATGAATCCCAGTTTTCACGCTGGGCTGGACAAGGAGTGACTCATTCTACTGTTTTCATAAAGTGCTGATATAATCCATAAGTTTCAGGACATTTCCTCTCAAACCCTTAATACCTTCCGTGACAGAGAGGAAGACTGTGTAAGACCCAGAGACACCAGCTTCCTTTCCGTTTTGGATCAGCACACGGACTCTCCCTTCTCTGCTGCAGTTAGACTTTGTCATTGGCCAAATGTGTAGTCAGTGGAATGACCAAAGGGTGTGCAAAGTTGTGTCATAGCAAACACGTGTTTTCCCAAAATCAAGGGAGTAAGATAAAGCAGACAAGGTGGTATTTGTGCCGGGAAAAACCACCTGCACTACAGATAAGAATCCCAATTACAATAGCCAAGTTCATTGTCTCTGGCATGAAATGGCTAAAGTTTTAGCCATGTGAAGATCCAGTTCTTCTCAGAACATAATTAAGAATAACTTTTCCTTCCTATCTTTCCCAGCACCCCCGGCCCTCAGACACATCCAGCCAAACTACTGTGCATAACACTGCCTGGGTACATATAGAATGACATGGGATGGTGCCTGTCCAGTGGCTGGCCTGTCTGACAGGACACCATGTCAGTGGCATGATTCAACAACTTCAATCTCAGATCCAGATGTGCTATAAGGTAACTATGGATGTTTGGAGTAACATGGATGGAATTAGAAGATCTGACAGGCATGGTATGAGTGCCACCCCTGAGATGAAACTGTAGAGCTGTAAACTCAATGATCAGTTCAGCCTTGGTGTCTCTAGTTAAAAAAGGGACCTTTGTGCCCATTGCAGCAGGTGTAACATGCAGTGGATTTATATGTTTGCAGGGCCCATACACACCAAGCCTCAAATCCAGGCCTCTGGTCTAGTTCACACTTTGCCAAAAATGTCAGAGTGATATTTTTTTTATTTTTTTTTAATTTTATTGAATTCTTTATTGGTATAATTTATATGCATCTCACAATCACATATAAAATTGGGGAATTTGTACCAGTATATGACACAAGTTAGTTCTCATTTTTACGCATATCCCTGCCCACCCACACCTCCCCCACCCCCTTTATACATACTCTTTTATTTTCTTTCTGAATCATATTTATTCCTTCCCCTCATTACATTCCCACACCAAATTTCCTATGGGAATTTCCCACTCTATAAAAGCTTTCATACTTTCTAGAGCTCATTTGCATCTACAGGTGTTCATGTCAAAGAGAAGATCTGGAATTTGCCTATCTGTGATCTATTGATTCCACTTATAGTATATCTTCCAGGTGTCTCCATTTGCACCTAAATGCATCGATCATGTCAACCTTTATGGCAGAGTAATACTCCATTTTATAAAAAAAAACACATCTTTATCCATTCTCCAGTTGATGGGCATTTGGGTTGTTTCCAACATTGAGCTATCACAAACTGAGCTGCTATGAACAAGGGTATACATCTGGGCCAATTAAAAGACACAGACTAGCAGACTGGATCAAGAAGCAAGATCCTACAATCTGCTGCATATAGGAAACACACCTAATTCAGAAGGAAACCCACAGACTAAAAATAAAAGGTTGGAAAACAATCCTCCACACCACAGAAAACTGCAAAAAAGCAGGAGTGGCTATCTTGTTTGCAGATAAAAATCACATTGGAAAGACAGAGTGATATTTTTAAAGTACAAATCAAACTGTGCTATCCTCAGTTTCAACTTCACCCATAGACTATCACTGTAGAACTCTTCCCTGGGACCTAGGATGAATGTCTCCCTCAGCCCTCAGCCTGGGGTAGTAATGACTCTCTGCTGTTGTTAGTCTTTAGGAGCTTCACCTCCACTTGTCATATTCCTAGTCTTGCCCATACCTCTGCATAGTCATCCATAGTCACTCTTCACAAAGGCAATCTAATTCTTGCTGCAACCCTGAAAAGCACGAAGGGACTAGATGCCCTTCCAGATACTGAACTATTTTCTCAACAGTGCGGGGCAGATGGGAGATATGTACAAGGGTACAGAGACCTTGGGATTTGATATGCACTAGGAGTGGAAGTTCAAATCAATGGGGAAAGGGTCAGGTCAGATTATTATAAAGCAGTGTCAGAACGATGTCTAGCAACATAGGAAACACGGTGCAAGACTGGACATATCTTACTCATAACCCCAGTCTAAACACAAGGCCCTCTGCTTGTAAATACTTTGCACATAGTCACAGACTCAGTCACAAGAGTTGGAGCAAAGTCAGGCGAGTGTCAAGAGATCTTCTGGTCCAGATCTTACACCTGGGAAAAGGGTCCTTCCCACTTAACAGGTGAAAAATGAGCCCACTGCTGATTAAATGGCTTGTCTAAGTTTGCCTGAGAAGCATCAAAGATGAACAATCAGTAGGAACTGGCCTTATACATCTATGAGCTTGAAGGCAAGACATGTAATTGCTGAGTTTTGCACCATCTCCCCTGGCATCCCATTTCAGGTGCGGAGGCTTGAACACAATGAGTTCAGACAGCTGCTGCATGTCAGCAGAGGGGGGAATAATACCTGCTCATCAGGGAGCTAATTCTGCAAAGCGCACCAGCTAATAGGTACTGTATACACGTAAATAGGATGCTCTAATCAGCAGGAAGGCAGGAGCTGCAATCTATCCCTCATGGACCTAAAATATAATGGAGCTAAATTGAAGGCTTTACGATACACAAAGCACTTTACTTGGAAGACTGATGCTTTTCCAGGCAAGGTGTTCATTTCCAGAACAAGTTCCCATACTCTCTGACATGCAGTTCTGGCAAACAATGGGCACTGAACAAAGCAATGGCCAGGGCAGTTCCCTGATATTTATGGAGGCTGGGGAGAGAATACGTACAAAGGTTAAAAACATTGACTCAGAAGGCAGACAGACCTGGGTTCAAGTCCTGCTCTGCTAATTCATAGTTCTGTGATCATGGCTAAGTCTTGAACTTCTGTGAGCTTATCTCACCAGTAACAGAGGGATGATAATGTCCCACGGGAGTGTGGGAGGCTTAAATAAAAGAATGGAGGTAAAACGGCTGCACAGAGTTGGCAGTACATGGGGTTTACCTCTTACTACAGTGGTTTGCTGGTGCAGCCCATCTTCCTGCCTCAAAGAGCACTCCCAGGGGACAGCACTAAGATGTGCACAAGGCCGGTGCAGTAGAGACACCGCCTCTGTTGCCCACTGTGACAAGAAGCATGAGCAGCTCCTGGAGGCTGGACTCTCACCTCAGCAAGGAGCGTGCGGCACCTGCATGTTCTGTTGACTCGCACAGCTTTCCTCTTGCTGTTTTGAACTTTTGAATTGTGTTTTAAATCGACGCATAATTGCACATAAGTGTGGGGTATACTGTCAACTTTCAACACGTGTATAAACTGTGTAAGAATCAAACCAGGGCATTTAGCATGTCCATCATCACTTCCTGCATTTATCATTCTTTACGGCAAGAACATTGCAAGAATATTCAAAAATCTCTTACCTGTTTTGAAATGTTCCATGCAATATTAACCACCTACCCCCTAATGAGTAACAGAGCACCAGAACTTACTTCTTTCACTATGCCTCTGTACCAGTTTTTTCTTTTAACCAAATTAAGTGACATATTAAAATCACAAAATTTCACATAAAAATCTGGATTCTCAGTTTCTCTTGAAACAAGCGGTTTAGGGGAAAAAACCCCACTAATCTTCACTTCTGTCCACAGTGAGCTGGACTGAAGGGACAGCACCTTCAGTCCCTGAAGGGGTCCCTGTAGGTTCTATTCTGCTGGGTCCCACCCACCCAGCCCACTTGCTCTGCCCGCCTGGCTCCTATAGGCATTTGAGCCTGAGACGCATCCTGATATGTGCTTTTTCCTCCCACGGAAAATATGAACTTTGGAAATGTACATCTTATCAGAAAGCAAATTGTGATGTAGTAACCATGTATTTGGAATTCGACTAACCAAGTTTGACTCAGAGCTCTGCCATCTACAGCTGTGTCATCTTAGTCCAGTTCTATAAAACTCATACTCATGTTCCTAGCCAGAAAAGTGGGGGCAAAATACAGATTTCTCATAGTTGGGAAATGAGACAAAATAAAGTGGTGTGTGTGAAGCTGACATGTGAAGCATCCAGCCATTCCAGATGTAATACTATTGTTTGTTTCAGAAAAAATAAAGCTTGGCAGTCAAGGTTATGAATAAACCTATGTAATCTCCTTATGTTGTCTTATTAAATAGAACGAATAATAATAAGATATAGATATTTTTTAAAAGAACTGTTGTATCCATCTTATTTTTATGGAAACTGTCCTACATTTCATCTTCACATATGAATCTTTGATATCCAGATACACTTTAGGGTCTCTCATCTTCACTGTTCAGTGAAATGCCTGTGACTTTGCTTCATGGCAAGTAATACAAAAGCCAAAGGAATCTTTTCTGGGCCTGGTCATCTATCTTCATGTTTAATGACTTTGACATTTTTGACATTTTCACCTAGAGCTACTGGCTCCTACCTTCTGAATTCCACTGTGTTCCCATGGTGAAAGATCATTTTGCTGACTGAGATGGAAGAGTCCTCAAGTGACCCTTCTTGTACCTATGTGATATCACTGAGCAGGCATTTTCCAAATGCCACCCATGAAACAAAAGAATGAGTAATCTTAGCTCCAGCCATGGAAACTACTTGGTAAACACATGGTCTATGACTAAAGGTGCCAGAGCCTGCACTGGCTGGGCATGTGGAACTTACTGTTCCTGTGTCCTTGAGCTACATACAGTTCAAAAGAATACCAGAACCTATCACCTCCTTACATCTCAACACGCTCTACCTGTGTCATGTTCCTGCGAGGAAGATTCCTATTCTGGGGAGGAAAATTTCTCTTCCCATCTGTCCTCCTGGTTCCTTATAGACTAACAATTTTTTCTCTGCCCAAGTCTGATTCTCTTTGATGCATCATCTGCATCAGGAATGACTTGAAGTTCAATTTTTCCAGATATAATGGAAATCTTCTTAGATACAGAAAAGACATAATAAAAATCAGGATGAGGCCAATTTAGTTTCTCAACAAAGTACTAAAAGATAATAATAACAATGGCAAGAAAAATAACAACGCTTATTAAGCACCTGGTAAATGGTCACACACTATCATATGTATTTATTTAATTCAACGACTCCTCCTTATAGTCCAAGTACTCTAGACAAGGGAACAGACTGAAGTTCAGGTCACACTGAGGTAAGAAGTGACACAGCTGTTAGCACAGTGAGTGTTTCTTGCTGTTCTAATCTAACTTCCAGCCCGATATTCCTCTCTATGATATCAGTGGGTCCATGTTTTGCTTTTAAATGTCTCTAATTAATCATCTTGTAAATCTCTCTTCTTAAGTGGATTTAATAGAGATACTCAAATTTACACAGCTAGAAGCATTTACAATTCAATAGATACATTGCTCTTTCTTTAAAATTTAGTTGTTTTCAAGAGGAAAACAAAAACCACTGGAAGATATGTTTCCAAATCCTTCTAATGAGGTATTTACCCGATAATCCACAATGCCTTTGATTGTGGGATAAATACGGGATTGCCACTCAGACTTTGGTGAAAATATATGTAATTACAGATTCAGAAAAGTAGGAATAACAAATTGTTTTTCAACTTCTAACGCTAAAAGCTGCAGTCCACCAAGAGGCTGAGTTGTGATGTAAATCACCATTATTTGCCCCCCAAATACCCATTCAGCACTAGATAAGTGCACCTCTGCTGTGACAACCATCTTCCCAGAAAACTGACATGGAGTTGGCACGGCTTTTGATAAGGAAAACCCCAGTTTGCCAGCTCTTCCACCTCCAGCACCCGTCACAGCCTCTGCAGAGTCAGCCAGCTCCAGCACCACTAGGAACAACTATATCATGAGGGATTTCAAATTGCGATCATGAGATCTTAAGGCAGATGAGACCCTTGTTGTTTAAATATTTCCAGAGACAAAAGTCAAACACACACATGCGGTTGACTCCCGGAGCCTCCTCACCAGGCTATTCCATCATCTATTCTAGAACATCTGTTTTCAAGCTCTGAGCCAAGGCTGAAGACACTCTGATGGTCAAGACGGTTGTGACCACTGCCCTTTGGAACTTACACAGTGGTAGGAGACAAGCACTGAGAAGGAATTCCTCAGTGGGTCAGCGACAGGGAAGGCTACAAAGAGAAGGAAGAAGGAAGCCCTAACCCATGGGCTCTGAGGAGAGCCTGAGAAGGTCTGTGGGGAGGAGGCCAGCCAGACAGCAGAGCTGCGTCTCAGGGGCTGGAAAAAATGTGTCAATGGCCTGGAACTTTATTTTGAGATCAATGACAACCACAGGTGGGCTCTGAGCAGGAGGGTCTGTTGTGAAAGGTCACTGGCAGAGGAGCTGAGTGAGAAGAGGTGCCCCCGTGCTGAAGGTGGTTTGCAGTCCTGAGAGACCAGTTACGCGCCTCTCCTTCCATCTCTTGCTGTTTGAAATCAACCGGTCGTGATGGGAACATTTACACCACAGATCCTGGCACACACTGCAAATCAAGCTGCACTTCTCTCCTCTCCGAGAGAAAGGGCATTAATTGTTGGTCAGTATGCTGCCATTTAGAAGGGACAACAAAGTAATGGGAGAAGGATGGCTTTGCATAGTAATCCTAATAGGAGGAGACAGTGGCTGAGACACTCATGGTGACAGAGAAGATAAACACGAGGAGGTAAATGTGTTTGTCTACTGCTTGGGTAGGATAAAAGTGACACTGACACATTTATTCTACAAGTATTTCTCAAGGCCTTCCTAGGTCCAGGTCGAGGAGACAGAAGGGAGAGAACTTTCAGCAGGTCCTCACAGAGAAAAATGTCCATGTTAAAAATCACGCCAGGGAGTTGGGCGTGGTGGTATATTTCTATAATCCCAGCACTCTAGGAGGTTGAAGCAGAAGAGTTATTTTGTAAGACCCTCAAGAAAGAAAGAAAGAGAGTGAAAGGGAGAAAGGAAGGAAGGAAGGAAGGAAGGAAGGAAGGAAGGAAGGAAGGAAGGAAGGAAGGAAGGAAGGAAGGAAGGAAGGAAGGAAGGAAAGAAAGAAAGAAAGAAAGAAAGAAAGAA
>PVIC010054105.1:0-11641 GCA_004025085.1 Thryonomys swinderianus
ACAGGCGTGAGCCACCACGCCCGGCACTGTGGTATGTGGTACTTATTGCTGATGGGTCTGAGTCACTACACCTGGTATTGTTCTTTGTGGTTACCAGAGATCAAACCAGGGAACTTGCACTTGCCAGGTAGCTGCCAGAACCACTGAGCTAAATCTCTGGCCCTTGCTTGGCAATTTTATGTCTATGAATAAACCAAAAATGACAATCTATTTATGAAAGTTATAAGAAAATATTATATATCATTTAAGAAAACTTCATGTAGGTGTTCCTAGATGTAAGGTTGCTATACTATACATATTAAATAGTCTAAATAAGAAACAGTTCTTCTGGGTACAGCTTGCCAGAAAGTCTTACCAGTGGTCAGAAAGTACAGAATGCCAAATTCCTTAGGACAGACCATATAGCTTCTTCAACAAAATGCAGCAAAAAAGAAAGAGGATTGAGGGACCCTTAAGTGACATGAGACCATGCCAGCCAAATATGAAGTGACCCTGCAGAGCATGCTAGTTTCAACTACCCAACTTCAAACCAAAACAGCTTGGAGACAGCTGAGGATACTTACATATTATGAGGACAAATTGATGCCATCAATGAATTATTTAGGAGTGATAGGGGAATGTTGCTACATTGATGGAATTCTCATCCGTTAGATTTACAAAAACATTTATTGACTACATTATAGAATATCTTGGCTTTGATTTGAAATAAGCTAGCGAGTGCCAGGCATGGTGGCTCACGCCTGTAATCCCAGCACCTGGGAGGCAGAGACAGGAGGATTGCTGAGTTCGCGGCGGCTTGCCTGGGCACCATAGTGAGCTCAGGGCCAGCCTGAACTACAAAGCAAGACCCTGTCTCAAAAAAAAAAAAAAAAAAAAAAAAGCTAGAGAGGAAAGGATCGTCATATGGTAAGGATGAAATAAGGTTGGCCCAGTAAAGGGGTTAATTATACTATAATATATTGTAAAAATGACATAATTATAACAGAGCTTAATCATTCAAGTCTCTACCTTTGCATATGTTTGAAGTATTTATTTTTTTAAAATGAGTTTTAGAAGTAAAACTATTTGAAATATAGCACAATTTATTCTTCTACAAAAGATACTTTGGACAATACAGTAATACCTTAATTTTAGAAACTATGAACCATAATATAGCTTTAAATACATTTACAGATACACACAACAAAACCACAGTATCGGAGAAAAGAAAATCTCTTGTGCTTCACTTAATCTCATTCTTTTGTCTCGATTTACGAATAAACTTTCACTGACTCCTAACCGTCCTAAAATATTCTTAATACTGATTTCAATTAACATATCCCCCTATTTTAAGGACAAATGAAGCAATGACGTTACAACCTTTACTGGGTCAAGGTAGGTCAGCCGCCAGGAACTGAGACAGAACTGAATTTCGTAGCATGTTCTCAAATCCCTTTTCTTTTCCTATTCAATCCTTTCTTTTGAGAGTAAATTTTAACATTGTCAGGTACCAACTGTAAGTTCTTTGCAGCCCGTAGTGTATTTGTGGTCGATGACTTTTTTTTTTTTTTTCGGTACAGGGTGATTTTTTAAACCCATTTAAATAATTTCAGGGCCTATTGGAAAGCCACAGCTATGGAGACGCAAACTCTTTAGAAATTACAGGACGGTGACTTTCGCAACTAGAGAAACATTATTATTTCGATTATAATCAGATTTAATGTGAAACAAAATTTCTGAACATCTTCCCCAAATGTGGGATGTGGACGGATTCGAAACGGGGGCCTCCTGCCCTTCCAACACAACGCGGTGCAGGGCAGGGGTGAAGTTTTAGAGGACGCCTTTGGCCCGATGGCGGCAGCCGGCTTCTCACTCCCAGTGATCCCACATCCGTGACCCCCGATCTAGCGCCGCTCTGGACTGTTTACCTTCTCGGAGAGAAGACGTCCCCAAAGCGCTCGCGGGCAGAACCGCCCTGGGGGGCCGGGGGACGGAGCCCGGATGCGCAGGGTCCCCACGGCGCCTGGCAGTTGCGCGGGGCTCCCGGGCCTGTGCGCGCAAAACGCCCTCTCCCCTGCTCCGCACCCGCGCGCCGACCCGACCCGACCCGGAGCCCGGGACTGCCCTTGCCCGCGCCCTGGGAGCCCGGCCCGGCAGCGCGGCGGAGCGGAGCGCGGCGAGGACTCCGAGAGGGGCGGGCGGCGCCGGGTGCCCCGCAGGGGACGCCGAGCCGCGGGTCGCGGGCGCTCAGGGCCCCGGAGTGGGTGGAGGAAGGATGTGGGCGGCGGGGCCCGAGGACCGAGAACCACAGCCGCGCAGCGGGAAAGAACGTGCGGGTTCCCCGGGTGTCCGCTGCGCGCCCCCGAGTCCCGGGCGGGCTGGGCGTGGCCATGTGGGAGCCTCCCCGCGCCTCCTCCCCGCCCCGCGGGAGTTTTGCTGGAGACGCCCCGGGCGATCTCCGCCGCGCCCTTTTGTTCTGTGCACCATGGAGCCCTGCAGGGTCTTCCTCCCGAGGGCCGTGGAAGTGGAGTCCAGCGCCTGGCACGCAAAGAGCAGGCTGGATGACATTTGGCCCGATGGATAATAGCCGGCCGTGGACTCTCGCCTGTAATCCCAACCCTCGCCAGGAGCGCGGCGAGTTCGAGGCCAACCTGCGATCCAAAGCTAAACCGTGTCTCCAAAGTACCCGAGCAAGAATAGTAATTAGCAGTGCCCGTCACTTGCGGCTGGACCAAGGGTGGGGTCCCTTCCCCGGGTTCACCCCACTGCCCTGCCCCAGCCTCTGTCCCATCCAGCCACTCATCCTGCGCTCGGCACCTGAGCAGCTCTGAACGCTCCCAGCCAGCCAGTCCTCGGAGGAGACCCTCGACCCGGGGCGAGACGGACGCGCTTCAGTCCCTGAGTCCGGGCCGGACCTCGAGCCACGGGGTGGCGAGCGGGGTCACGACGACGGGGGCGCCGGGCGACGGACGGCGCGGCATTCGCATGGGTCGCACCCGCGGCCACCTCTCCACGCGCTCGCTGCTGCGGCCCGGGGGACCCGAGAACAGCGCCTACTTTTCGCTTCCACTGCATCTTGGAAAGTCGTCATTCGATGTGGTTTCGTTCGGGAAAAATTAGGAGCTTGGCGTTAGAGTCTCAGTCACCCCAGTTCCAGGCTGTAAGGCCGTACCGATCTGGCCTCTGCAAGGGAACGAAGAAATTCAAAGACGCAAAAGGATCTCAAAGAGTGTTGTCCCGAGTTCAGGCACTCGGCTCTGGAAAGATGTTTGTTAACTGAATACACGAACGAAGGCAGGCCTGGGAACTTTCGCGCAACAGGAACTGGAACCACAAACTGGTGAACGCGGAGTAAAACAGGTCTCCTGAGCTCTTGCTTTGTTCTCAATCACTTTGCCCCTAAACCTTCTCCGTGTCGTGCAGCGAGGCACCGCGAGCGGGAGAGGCGACTCCTAAGCCCACAGCCCGCGTCTTCCACGGTGGCGCTGGGCCGCCTGAGTTTCGGCGGTGAGCGCGCAGGGCCGGCCCGAGATGAAAAGCTGCAGTGAAAAACGTTTGTCTGTAAAAATGAGTCCCCGGGTGCCCCACGCCAGCGAGAAATCCACAGCTCAAGGTGGACGATAATGACGCGCAGCGACGACGTTTGGAACGGGTTCCCTTGAGTCTCAGGAACCCTGAATCCAGCCCCAAGGTTCAGTCCTCTTGGAAATGAATTGTTTCGCGGGGGGAGAAGCTTTGAAAATTGTGTTGTGTACACACACACACACACACACACACACACACACCTGAATACCCTGAAAAAATGCCTACTTCTAAAATTAATATCAAATAATCATTAGCTCATTCAGAAAACTTCTTTAAACGTGGAAAATAAACGAAGAACAGATTCCCGTTTCTTGAGCTTCTTTTTCTTCCGAAGATTTTCTCCACACTGTCCTACCCCTCTTACCCTCAGCCTCACCTCCTAGGGCTCTCATTTTAAAAGTCAAGTTGCACAACTTCGAATATTAGGATTTTCTTTTCCGGTACCGAGGATCGAACTCTGGCCCTTGTGCATCCAAGGTCGGCGCGGTACCACTTGAGCTAAATTCCCAGCCGCAAATATTTGGAATTTTGAAAAGTCCTACAGAAAACTAGTTGTTCTAATATGTGTAGTGAAATATGAATAGAACACTTTAACCGAAAATAATAAAAGTATCAAAAGAAACTCCATTTACAAAGTAAGGGACACAATAAAAAAATAAAACGACATAGTGTATTAGCATTTTATTTAATCTATATATGCATTTAATATCCCCCCCCCCGTGGAATGCGGCACGTCGGACACACAGGTAAGAAGTGAACTTTCCGAAATTAAAGTTCTACTTGTATTACATATCTATTTCTGGAAGACACGGAAACCAGAAGCATTTTGCGCGCCCCACCAGAGCGCTTGCAGTTCCTGGGGCGTGAAAAAAGGGGAGCATGCTTAGCACTGGAGACTGTTCTCGCTGTTTTCCTGTAAATACCACGGCAGAACACCCCACTCACGGTCACAGTTCCGCGGGGAATGTGCAAACCGGAACAGCTGCAGAAGCCACAACCGAAGCGAAAAAGGAAAAGCCGACGGCCCGAGTCTTTCCTACGCCCAGGTTGCTTTCAGAGAAGAGAACACAACAGTCCCTTGCAACCATTTCCGGCGGACCAGAACACGGTGGCGCCCGCGCCGGGCTCGAGGCTCGGGCCCAGGGGCCGGCGAGGCGGAGGGGCGGGATCCCCTTTCCCCAGGCTCCCCGGCGCGGCGCAGGGTCCGCTCCGGCAGGTGTGGCCGTGCGCGCTGCTCAGAAGGCCGGCGAGCTCCCCTCTCCTCGCGTGGGGGCGGCCAGCGCGTTCAGCCTGGCGCCCTCGGCCGCCGCCGGGCACCTCAGCAGGGCGGCCACCGCGGACAGGTGGCGGCCGAGGAACGCGCCTTTACTGGGCGCGAAGCCACTGGCAGAGGGCGGGGGCGGCGGCGGCTGCAGCACGGTCCGGGCGGTGGCGGCGGCCTGGGGCTGCGGCAGGCACGACGGGCGCGGGAGCAGGTGGCAGCAGCCCCAGGGCGCGTGCGGCAGGTCCTGCGCGGGCCCCGAGCCGACGCCCTGCATGATGCTCTCGATGCTGAAGGACGTGCGCCCCGCTCCGCGCCGCGAGCCCCCGGCCTCCTCCCAAGGCGGGGAGCCGGGCGAGGGCGGCAGCGCCGGGAGCGCGCCGGGGGCCCCCGGGTCCGCGGCCGCCGCCTTCCTGGGCGCCCGGGCGTAGGCGGGCGCGGAGAGCAGCAGGTAGCGAAGCGGGTGCGGGTGCAGCAGCGCGCAAGGGCGGCTCCCGGGGAGCGGCGGCGGCGCCCCCAGCTCGAGGCCCGGCCGGGGGCCTTGCAGGGCGGCGGCGGGCAGGGGGAAGGGCCGGGGCGGGCGGCCGCCGGGAGCCGCCTGGGGGCGCTTGAAGCGCTTCCTGCGCCGGAGGAAGCTGCCGTTGTCGAACATGTCCCGGGAGGCGGGGTCCAGGCTCCAGTAGTTGCCCTTCCCGGGGTGGCCCGGCTCGCGGGGGATCTTGACGAAGCAGTCGTTGAGCGAGAGGTTGTGGCGGATGCTGTTCTGCCAGGCGGGGAACTTGCGGCGGTAGTAGGGGAAGCGGCCGCTGATGAAGGCGCAGATGCCGCTGAGCGTGAGGCGCTTGTGCGGGCTCTGCAGGATGGCCATGGTGATGAGCGCGATGTACGAGTAGGGGGGCTTCGGCGGCGCCGGCGCGTCTCCAGAGGCCCCCGCCGTCCCGGTCGGGGCCTCGAACTCACGGCCAGACTCCGCGGAGTCGCTCGGGCCGCCGCCCTCGCAGCGCGTCCCAGGCGGCCCGGGTCGGCGCGGCTGCCCTAGGCGCTTCCGGCTCCGCGCCGACTCCTCGTCGTCTTTCCGCGGCCGCTCGTCGTCGTCCTCCCCCGCTCCCAGGACGTCGACCTCACCGTCCTCCCCCTCGGAGCTCCGGAGGCCCGGCGGCGGCGGCGGCGGCGGCGCGGACAGGCGCTCCGGTCCCGGGCGGCTCATGGGACGGCAGGTGCGGGCCGGGGCGGGCGCCACGCGCGGCCCGAGGGGGCGCCGCCGAGCCGGGTTAGGGTGACCGGGTTAGGTGGGGTGTGCGAGCTCCTCGGTCCGAACCGCCCGGCGGGGCACGCGTGGCCTTTTCTCAGAGCGGCCTGGAGACCCCGCGCCGGACCCCCCTTATACCCCGCCGACCAACCTCGAGCTGGTCGCTTCTCCTGACGCCGGCCAATGATGAGGGTCCGGCGGGCACCCCGCGGGGTAGGGCACCGGCCCGCTCCTCCTCCCACCCACCCGGCGCCCCAGGAAGACGCTCGCTCTCGGGTGAACCAGCCACAGGCCCCAGCTTCGCCGGGCTGCTCCTGCGCTTTTAAAACCGAGCAGGTAGAACAAGGAAGATAGGCCTCCCAACCATGGCCCCCTTGGCCCTTAGGCTTCTCCCCGGGGGACAGAATCCCGCGGCGGGAGTGGGGTCCCGGAAATATATTAGTCGTCCGAAAAAGAACGTGTAGGAATAAATGGGTGTTTTCGTGTTTCCTACGCGGGCCTCGACCTCATGCGCTCACTGTATGGCACAGCCCACAAGTAGCGTCTCACTGTCCTCACTGCCCTCCACACGAGTCCCCCCCAAATGCTCTCCCTGACTCAGATTTCAGAACAGGCTGAAGTGTCCTAGCATTAAATTGTGGGGTTCAGGGTGAAGGGAGGAGGGCTAAGGAGGTCTCCCCCGGCCCCTTAACAGGAGTGATTCTCCAACTTCTTTCAAAGTGCTGCCGCAGAAAGAAGGACACCTGCGCTGTTACCTTGCACACATAGGCATGTGCGCTTAGAATGGGTTCCACGAAACAACACACTTCCACTACCGTGATGACTGGTATTTTCTTCTCCCTCCTGATGGTCAGGACCAAGTAAAGAGGTTTCCTCACAAAATCCTGCTTTTGCAACCTGGCCCCAGGACACCAGGGACTGTGCCTGCTCTGTGTGTGCGCTTACCGGCCTTTCTCTCTGTCTCTTCAATCTATCTTTTCAGAAATGAGACACTTTTAGTGAAATAAAAACAAAACCTGAAAGCTCAGTTAAATCCTGGTTACAGGGTCGCTGTCATCAGCGTATCGCTGGCTTGACATTTGGTATTTGCACCCCACGGGAGGCTCTGCTTCCTCACCTCACGTCCTTGGAAGTAACAAGATTTCCTTACCGGCTTCCTCAAAGTCTTTAGTGGCACCACTAAAGTAGAACACAATGATATATAAATAGGGACCTTACGGAAAAATGTTAGGCTGTGGTGCCTTGTCATGATTAAATACCCTTGAGGCGGCATCCAATAAAAATGTAGCATAAAATAAAGTCGTTGTTAATCCTGTTGCTTACCATCTAGCAACTCTTCCATTAGTGTTTGTAAAATGACAATGAATTTTCAGTGAGACATCAGAAGCCTTTCGTAAGGGCAAAATCTATCAAGAAGTAGTTTCAGGCTGGGCGCGGTGGCTCACGCCTGTCATCCCAGCACTCGAGAGGCAGAGGCAAGAGGATTGCTGAATTCGAGGCTTGCCTGGGCTACAGAGAGAGCTCAGGGCCAGCCTGAACTACAAAGTGAGACCCTCTCAAAAAAATAGTTTCATGCCTTCACTGGCTCCAGGATAAAATTTAGAGAACCTCTCTCAAAAGCCTTTTTAGTTCATCTTTTGCCTCCCTCTAAGGCTGTCCAGTTATATGCTGAAGTAAGAGGAAGAACACAAAATTTGACGCTAACAGATTCGTGTCTGGACCTCCAATTGACCGAGCACCACTGGCGTGCTCCAGGAGGCTGGGGCCGGGGTCCCGCTCAAGCTGACGCTCCCTGCAGCGAGCCGCGGTCCCTTCCTCAGCAAAGGACTCAGATTACCTGGAAAACAGTATTGTTACTTTCCCTAAAATCAACTTGTATGGTGATTTGGGTTATTTACAAGTGAAAGGATGTAAAGATGTGACCCAAACAACAAAAACCCACACCAGTGTGAAGGCTTTGCAGGAAAAAAACCAAGAATTCCCTATGGTCCTAGCCGGGACTCTTTGAACAACAAAATAGCGAGGGATTATAATCCCAAAACTAACATAAACTTGTCCACGTTGATAAAAACAAATGACTAAATTACCAAGGGGGGAATCTCTTACAGAATCTGAAATAAATTACATAATTGCTGTGGCCTGAAGAACTTGCAGTTCAGTGCCGGCTGCACAATGCTCTTGCTTCTAAAGAGGACAGTGTGGGGGAGGGGGTGCGCGCCCAGTGGAGAGATCTTCAGCTTCGGACTGGAAATGGAGGGCAACGTCCGCAGACACAGCTCATGTCTGTGACAAGCATCCTTGTGATGACCGGCTGAAAGGGGTACTCCGGCTTTCCTCCTGCAGTCACTCTCAGCAAGAGTAAAACAGGAGACAAATTCCAGTACGAGAGGACCTTGAGTACTCGTCATGCTCTAAACTATCTCAAAGATCAACAAAACACTTTTAGGAGTTGACGTGTCTAAGGAGATGTGAATGTTCAATGTAAAGTGCTGTCTTAGATAACATTCTGAGAGGGTAGTAGGTAAAAACTAAGCATAGGAAACGTAAGAGATACAGTAAAAATGTATCAGGACTGGTTCACCGATTGCAACATGCCACAGCACTGTAAGATGTCAATAGTGGGGAGGGTGTGGGGAAAATCTCAGCTGCTCAACCTTTCTAGAAATCTAGAACTTTCTTTTAAATAAACCGGGCGTGGTGGCTCACGCCTGTATCCCAGCACTCAGGAGGCAGAGACAGGAGGATTGCTGAGTTCCAGGCTTGCCTAGGCTACATAGTGAACTCACGGCCAGTCTGAACTACAAAGTGAGACCCTGTCTCAAAAAAAAAAAAAAAAAATTTAAATGTGCATATCCTAGAAGCTAGTGATTCCGCTTGAGCAAGCCTAGAGAAACATTTCTACCCAGAGCCATGTTCACTATTTCAGTAATAGAAACTTCCTTATCTGCCACAGCAGTCACCTAAATCGCTGCCAAACTTTAAGCCCTCAACTTCCCACTGAATTAAGAACAATTCAAATGCTTACTACTGTCCTACAAGAGATGACAAAATTGGTCTCCACGTACACTCCAATTTCACCTCACGTTCTTGCTTTCTAACCTTCCCCGCCCAGGCCTTGGTTTCCCTCTCCAGCACACTGTGCTGGTACCTTAGTTCCTCTAGGGGAAGCCTCCTTTTCTATTCTGTAGGAGTGGCTTTGAGGGGAGGGTGTTACTGAGACACATCCCCACCAGGCAGCTCAGGCTGGCCTCAAACGTGCGATCCTTCCATCTCGGCCTCCCCAGGGCCAGGATGAAGGACTCCTTTGGATTGAGTTTCAAATGCCCCTTTTCTTCATGTGCCTCACACGTGCACTCAGCCTAAAGTTTATTTCCCAGCCTGCTTAAGGCTCCTTGCTGTTTTCTCACATATGTCCCTTTCCCAGACTCTGAACAATGTGATTACCTGTTCATCTGTGTGCTATTTCTACCCAGTTTTTTCGGGTTTTTTTTGAGACAGGGTCTCGCTCTGTAGTTCAGGCTGGCCCTGAGCTCACTATGTAGCCCAGGCAAGCCTTGAACTCAGCAATCCTCCTGTCTCTGCCTCCCGAGTGCTGGGATGATAGGGGTGAGCCACCACGCCTGGCTCTACCCAATATTTTTAGGTAAACTCCTACTTCTCTGTAAACTTCTTAAAAAATAACTTCCTTCTATACTCTGAATGTCTATGCATAGTTAAGATAAATTTATATATAGTCATGGAAATATCTAAGACTAACAGTTTTCTAAAGCTAACTATTATATAAAGAATAATGTTTCTGCCTGGGGAATGTATTTCAGTGGTGCCACATGTCTGCCTGGCAAGCTCAAGATTCTAAGTTAAATCCCCGGCACCACAATAAGTAAACAAAGTTTCATTTAAAACTTTTTTTTTTTTTTGCAGTACTGGGGATCAAATTTGGGCCCTCATGCGTCCAAGGTTGGCACGGTACCACTCAAGCTAAATCCCCAGCCCTAAAACACATATTATAGAAATAAAACCAGAAGGATACCTATGACCAGTGTCTGTTTTTCCTGAAAAAGCAGCTTAGGGTATGGCTATGATCCTTGCAAAATAATTCACTTTGTGAAACTTAATGTACATGTAAGTGATAAGAAATGTCAAGCCAGGTATTTAGCTCAGTGGTACCATTCCTACCTTCCAAGTACAAGGGCCTGAGTTTGATCCTCAGTACCGCCATAAATAAATAAATGAAATGAAATGTCTGAAGAGACGGAAGACTGACTTACTCCTACTAATGGTTGAAGCAGGCGGATCAGGGAAAACCAATTTTGGGTATAACATTTGCATTTTTGAGACAAAAAATGTGTTGGTCCAATAGATGTGCAATGAAAAACACTTGAAGATTAACTTAATACTTTTTAAGGGAAAAATGAATATGAATCTTACAAATGCAGATCTTCACGAGTACTAATTACTACTATTTCAACACTTCTCCCACAACAGAGCAACTAACTATAAACCCCTTTTCAGAGAATGGGAGAGACGGATCTAGACACTTAATATTTGTTTAAAAATGTTCTTCTACTTGTGACTACATTAATTATAAATCTAAATTATTAGGAAAGAGAAAATAAGTAAATTCTACTATATGCCAGAAGTGATTCTGAATATATTATGACTAAATGATCCTTAAATGGTTGATATTTTATTATCTACTTTAAAATAAGAAAACCAATCTCAGATTGCCAGCTAAAAATAATGCTAGAATTAAAACCCGATCTGTCTTGAAAAATCAGTGGATTCTTCTATTGAGCAATTCATTGCTTCAAAATAAGCACATTTTCTCAAACAGGAGCAGAGGCAATGGCCTCAGGAGGGAATTAGGTGAGTACAGAGAAGTGAGATCTTAAAAGCACAGCAAGGAAGGAAGATTAGAATGACTCAAAAGTACAGAACTGCAATAATCAATTAGCCTTCTGCTTCCTATCAGGACAACCATACAAAACAGATATATCTCCACTACTTAAAATTCTGGGGACAAAATTCCAAAAGCCATCTTGATAGCCCCCTACAACCCCTCCATCCCCAATCCCTTTCTGACAGGATCTTGCTAAGCTGCCTAGTCTAGACTCAAACTTGCAATCCTCTGGCTTCAGACTACTGAGTAGCTGGGACTGCGGTGTTCATTACCACGCCAGGACTTGATGGCCTTCTACGATATTTAACAATGATGAGCCTGGGAAAGCCCTTCATAAATTCCACCTGTATTTTTCTCTAACAATGTGAGTACTTATAATTATGCTGATAGGGTCTATAGCAATGGAAGAAAACTGAGTCAATGAATACTTTCCAATTACCTATGTAAAGATCACTATATCAAAAGTTAGTTACAAATGAGGGATTATGCGTCATCACTTTTTTGCCTTATACTGGAAACTAAAGAAGTTCACAATAAACAAGTTAAATTCACTATCAGTAAAAATTAATTAAAAGTACAAGTTCCAAAACAAGAATCTAAATGTATAACAAAATAAATGGCTGAAGTTTCATCATACGAGTAATGCTTGGCATTGACTATTGAGAGA
>PVIC010054106.1:0-11644 GCA_004025085.1 Thryonomys swinderianus
GTTGGTTTTTCTCTGCAAATTGTAACTTTGCTTCATAAGGTTTAACTTTATTCTACAGATTCTGGTCCTTGTTTTTAGTATTTGCTTCAAAAACGGCCTAAATTCTAAATTGTATGTACATGTTGTGTTTCTACTGGGTTGTTGCTTAAAATGCTGTAAAATAGATCTCTTCAGGCTTTTTTCTGTCCCTTATAGAATTCTAATCAAACAGTGGTTACTCTGCCAGCTAGTAAACGCCACTAGGGCAGCTGCCACTCTTAAAGCAGAGGACAGGTTTCTCCAGTTGCCCTCTGGTGAACCCCCACTTGCAGTCACGGGTGGAATGTTGACCAGATAAGCAATTGGATTCCTTTCGGAGACAGATCTGATTGCGTGAAACTAGTGGAAACTGGGGCAACAACTGAGGAACCCTGGCCAAGGCGACTCTTTGGTGGGTTGTGAAGGCTCCCTAGAAGAAACTGGCTCCCGACCACCCGTCTGGGTAATCAAGAGAGAATCTCCACGTCTTGTCCATACCTAAAAACTCAGTGAGGTGAAAAGGAGAACTTGCCAGTGATCACCAGATGTGCTTTGCCTCAGAGCGTGCTGAACGATGCCGGCAAAACCCTTTCATAAGCCTCCATTACGAGTTGAGTTATGTGGTTGGACCCCTTTTCTCTACCAGCAAGATAGAACTCCATGTGGCATATAGGAGTAAATTCTTTAATAAAATTAGACTACCTAAATCTTGTCTCCCCTAGACATGGGTTCCATCTCTCATGTAGACAAGAAAATGTTTGCCGATAGATAATAGGCTTGAAAACTTTGACTGTGGATTTAAACTTTATTTAGACTTTCTCTTTGATAGTAGTCAGGTGACTTCTTTCAGGGAGCCAAGTTAAAGACTTATACTCTAGTTAAGATACCTCCTCCTGAGGTAGAAATTTACTGAATCTCTACCTACTGAGACAAAAGATTTTCCTACTTGTCCTGTGGAGCCTGAAATCCTTCCTCCTTATCCTCCAACGTTTGAGAGTAAGGCAGCCATAATACAACCCTCCACTGGGCTGTATCCATCCTTATCTCAAGCTCCTCTAGGACAATACCCCTTACAAGAAGTAGACAATGTTTTTGGACGTGGTCGTGTCCACGTACCTTTTTCTCTTCGTGACCTGAAACAAATTGAGCAAGACTTAGAAAAGTTCTCAGAAGATCCAGACAGGTACATTGAAAATTTTAGACTTGCTCAAATTTTTAAATTAGGCTGGAAAGATGTGATGCTAATTCTGAATCAGACACTTACTTCTGGTGAGATACAAGCTGCAACACAGGCTGCCATTAAGGTTAGAGATAAATATCACATAGTCATCCAAACTGACCTTAGGTAAAGATCTTATATACACACCTCATAATGTGGCAGGGCTTCTTTCATCTAAAGAGAGCTTATGGTTATCAGACAGTCACGTTCTTAAATACCAGGCCTTACTCTTACAAGGACCAACTGTTCAAATAAAGACATATTCCTCCTCAAATCCTGCCACCTTTTTACCAGAAAAAGAAGTTGAAGCTGATAGACATGATTGTGAACAGAAAATTCTACACTCATATGCAGCCAGGGAAGATCTATTAGATACACCCACTGTTAATCCTGACCTGATTCTCTTTTGTGATGGCAGCTCTTACATAGAAAATGGGATAAGAAAGGCAGGATATACAGCAGTGACTCTACACCAGATGCTTGAGAGTTCCTCCTTATGCCTGGCACTAGTCACTTGTGCCTGACACTAGTACACAGCTAGCAAAACTCATAGGTTTGACCAGGGCTTTATAACTCAGAGACAAAAAGTCAGTATTTATACTGATTTGAGATGGAAAAAGACTGTAAAGTGTTATTACAAGTTTTAATGTCTAAAAAAAGCAAGTAGAAAGTAGTTGACTGGTAGTAAGTAGAAAGAAAAAAGAAAGTGGTTTTTTTTTTTTAAGTAAGAATGTCTGGTTGTGCCAGAGAACAAAAAGAGATAAAGAAAAGCTGAACTTGAGGGCCTGCAGCAAGTTGTAGAAAGTTTGAGAGGATGTAAACCTTGCTTTGGTTTGAAAAAATGCAAATAGTGAGTTAAAAATATGTTCATAATTTGACAGTATTAAATCAGTTTTAGTAAAGAGTTCTGGCAGTCTCTATAGTGATAACTACAGATCTGGTGATATAGGTAATAAAACAAATTGTCCTTCAAAACCAGATGACACTAGAAATTTTCACTACAGCCCAAAGGGGGTGTGACTGTAAAAGCTGAATGCTGTGTGTATATCCCTGATCCATCCACAAATATTTCAACTGTCGTTCAAGACATCAAATGATAGGTCGATGCTATGTCAGATTCTGAAACACCATGGACCTTCTCCTTATCCACTCTGTGGGAGGCCATTGTAAGTTCCCCTTGGTGGAAACAATTACTAGTTATACTCATACTAGTACTATTGACCTTACTGTTTGGTCCATGTGTTCTTAATTGCCTTCTTACTTTTGTCTCCTCCAGACTCAAGGCAGTACACCTACCTAAGATGACAATCCATAGAGTCTATCAAGGGCCTTTAGATAGACCCTCTGCAGAGTGACCCTGACTGCTGTTACAACTACGCCCCTCTCCAGCTTGAAGAAGTTAGATCAGTCTTTGCCCATTTGCCCCTCACAGCAGTTCGGGTACCTCTTCAGAGGGGGGGAATATTATAGGTAGGAAAGCCAGCTAGACATATGTAGGCAGATAGAGAGGGCTGGCCCTTGAAAGACTTGCAAAAAAAGAGGATCCTTCTGAAGGTCAACACCATCAATGAGAAACTACACTACAGGCCTCATTCTCCTCCCAGGGTGGAAGGTCAAGGTCTGGATCCAGCCCCTCCCTGGAAGACAGTAATTACAAAATCCCCAGATAATGGGCAGGACCTTGAACCACCTGGAGGAGTCTCCTGACAAGCAAGACCCTCTAGAGCCCAATTTCTCATTGGACCCTATTCAGTCAAAAGTTGCTGAAGTAACTATGCTTGTCATTTACCCATTGGTTAGTCACGGTTTGCCCATTTCTTTCAAATCTTATTGGAAGCCCCCACTGTACTCATTGGTCAGTTGTAACCCATCTACCGTTTTTGAATCTTATTGGTAGCCCCCTATTTCAGACCCGCCTCACCTTGTGGCTTTGCTCCATAAAAGCCCTCTAAAAAGTGAGGTAGGGGGGTTACCCACTTTCTGGGCCCCCCTTCTGTCTCTCTTAAGGCAGAAGCTTTCTCTCTCAATAAAATTTTCCTACTCCAAAGAAAAAAAAAAAAGAAAAAGAAAAAAAAAGTAAGAAAAAGTCTACTTTAAGACATTATCTCTGCTGTGACTGGTAGACAACTTCAGCACACAGAATTTAATCAAATCCATGTTGATTAAACCTAATAAGCCAGTTATAGATTTATAGCAGAGTAATGGATAATCCCAGCAATCCTGTACCTTTACTTTCTGAAACTCATACTGGTTGTGGCTATGAGGCTGGAACCGGATTTATTCAGCCTGAAACACTCTGTGTTGGCTTGAATGTGGCTTTTGTGACCACCTGCTGACTTGATCTTGATTTCACATCACCCTGCTGTGCCAGCTCATAGCTGCTCTGAGTTCCAAGTTCTCCTGGCTCCTCTCCAAGGTGGCTATTGGTCAACTGTTCTCTCCTGGAGAACTTTTGAACCCAAGTAACTTACCAGCCACTGCGGTCCACTGTGTCCACTGCTCTAGTTCCCTGGTGTGATTCTCCAAGACCTCTGGGATTGCCAATAGTCACTATCTTCAGGTTTCAGATCCCCATCCCAATAAGTATGTCAAAACAGCTTGCCACTTCCTTCTCTGTTGAAGTCTCTCTCTCTCTCTGCTCTCTTTGTGGGCTTCAGTTCTCCCTTCGAGCCCTCACTGGGTCCCTTGGACGTACTTTCCTCCTTGCCTCTCTTAGGTTGCTATATTCTAGCATCTGAACAATTAATCTTAGAGAAACTTTCTCTGCTGCTCACTCCTCCACCATCTTCCCAGAAGTCCACAAGTTGCCGTAATCCCCCTTAAAATACTCCCCTTCGATTCAAACACATTTATCTCATCATTCTTGCTACTTTCAGAAGCAGTTCTGTAAGCCCTCTACCATGTCCTTAATTGCAGACCTGGTGTTTCAACCTTAAATGATCCAACAAAATTGTTTTTTTGTTTTGGTGTTTTGAGTCAGCGTCTCACCATGTAGCCCAGGCTGGCCTCAAACACTCTGTAGCCTAGGTGAACCTCAACCTTGTGGAAATCCTTCTGCCTCAGCCTCACAAGTGCTGGAATTACAGGTGTGTGCCACCACACATGGCACAAAATGTTTACATTTTATGGTCACTTGACTCTAAAAAGAGCAGAAGTTGCACAATGCCGGGTCTGGCCAATAAGGTAGATAAAGACACACTGTAAAGTTTTTTTGTGTTTTTTTTTTTTTTGAGACAGGGTCTCGCTTTGTAGTTCAGGCTGGTCCTGAGCTCATTATGTAGCCCAGGCTAAACTCGAACTCACAGCAATCCTCCTGCATCTGCCTCCCGAGTGCTGGGATTACAGGTGTGAGCCACTATGCCCACCACTGTGGTATGTGGTACGGGGGATTTAATTCAGGACCTTGCACTTGCTTGTGAGGCAGATGCCAGAACCACTGAGCTAAATCCCCAGCCCTATAAGGTTTTTTTTGATGTGAATAAGTGAGTAAGATTCACTGTATTTTCACTGACACCCATATAGAAATTGCATGTTTTCTCTAAAACTGGATTTCTTTGGTAAGAAAAGAAACTTAAAAATAAAAAAGAAGGTCCGGAGATTTAGCTCAGTGGTTCTGGCACCTACCTCGCAAAAGCAAGGTCCTGAGTTCCATCCCTGGTAACCATATACAATGCTGGGTGTGGTGACTCACGTCCACCAGCAATCAATACCACATATCACAGTGCCAGGGCAAGGTGGCTCAGGCCTGTAATCCCAGCACTCGGGAGACAGAGACAGGAGGATTGGTAAATTCCAGGCTTGCCTGTGCTACATAGTGAGCTCCTGGCCAGCCTGAACTACAAAGCGAGATCCTGTCTCAAAAAAAAAAGAAAAGGTCAAGTGGTGGGTGCACACTTGAAAACCTAGCTCCTTTAGAGGCTGAGGGACAGGGTCTTCAGTTTGTGGACAGCCCAAACAACTTAACTTGATCTTGCCTATCTCAAAACAAAAAATAAAAAGGGGCAGGGACAAAGCTCAGTGTAGTGTCCTTGCATTCCAACTCCAGTACTATACACACACACACAAAATGCTCTTTTGTAATCTTTCTTCAATTTAATTTGGCTCTTATGTTCAGAATATGACCTTTTTATGGTGCCAGGGGATGGACCCACAGCTTTGTCCATGTCAGGCACACCAGAACATGCTTTTTTATGACAGCAATTATTTTAGCATGTTAGTAATTTTTATCTGATTTTCTTTTGTCGGACACCCTGCTATTAGCACAGCGATGAATAGTCATTTTTCCACCTTTAAAAAGGAATTCATACCAGTCAATAATTGACAAAAACTGTGAAGGATAAAAGTACCAGAAAAATTTTGTAATTTTATGAGTACCTGTTGACTCCTCACTGTTTGGGCCAGATGAAATGCCCAATCGCTCCTTCAGAGACTTGGAAACTTGAACTATAAAAGAAAGGGGAAAAAGTCAAAATCTAAAATTTGAATAGAAACTATAGGTTAAGTTTTTTCAAAGTTTATGGCTATTTACAAATTTTTTTTTTTTTTTTTTGAGACAGGGTCTCATTCTGCAGTTCAGGCTGGTCCTGAGCTCACTATGTATCCCAGGCAAGCCTTATACTTAGCAATCCTTCTGCCTCTGCCTCCTGAGTACTGGGATTACAAGTGTGAGACAACAAACCCAGCACTATGGTATGTAGTACTGATTCTGGTGGGTGTGAATCACCACACCCAGAGTACTGTTTTATGTGATTACCGGGCATCGAACCAGGGACCCTGCGTTTGCTAGGCAGGCACCGGGACCACTGAGTTAAATCTCTGGCCCTTTCTTTTCTTCCTATAATCTCACAGACTTCAATTTTTTTTTCACTCAACAGAGGAGATTTACATGTTATAGATTCCCTAGAGCACTGTGAAAGCTGGGGAAAAGGATACACTTTAAATGTGAAAAGCAAAATCTATTGAACTGGTAATTCAGGGATGTTGTTACTGCACGACATTCTAATACTCTTTTGGTATCAAATGGTTTTATTGTCCTGAAGCCCAAACTCTTAAAATGGCTTCAAAAGTTCTCTAATGATCCAAGTTCTCCTTGTCCCCCAGTCACCATGGCCTTCTCTCCAATTCTATGATTTAGCTACACTCAGTTGCTCAAGCACATCATACTTTCTCAGCTCTGGGACCAGGCAGGGATTATTCCCTCATCCTTTGTGAACCTTTCCCTGACAGACCACAGAAGTTAAGTACCCTTTCTATGTGTTCCCATATTACTGTGCTTTTTCACTGTCACAGAATCTATTATAATACCTGTAAGTATTCTTAACTGCCATTATAAGTTCCTAACAGATACGATGGCATTTATTTTGTTCAGTAGTGTCTAAGCCAGAATCTAGCAAGAGTAAGCATTCAACTGTTTGATGAATATCAGACACCAAAAAATAATCTAATTAGCCGAAACAACAGAACGATGAACGACACTTATTAATATTACAATAAGTGTCAGGATTACTGACACTCAATATATTAGAACACAGGTACCTTTCTTTGGTGTTTTGTCAATATTCATTTCTGGAGCTTCAACTTTCTTCCCCAGTCTCTGTGCCAGGCTCCGCTTTAATGGGAGATCATTATCACCACCTACAAATGTTCGGAAGCTAGTTTAAGATTTTAGTTTTTAGCAAGGTCAAGAAATACAAACAGAAGGGGCTGGGAATTTAGCTCAAGTGGTACTGCACCAACCTTGGATGCACAAGGGCCCGAGTTCAATCCCTTGTACTGCAAAAAAGAAATACAAGCAGAAAGAAGAGGCTAAGAAACAGAGAGGTAGACAAGGAGACAGCAAAGGAAAGGAAGGGTTCAAGATGTGTTATGTATACTCCACATTAATATGCTACGCATTGCACACATATACTAAAACAAATTTTGAAAGAAATACATCCAAACATGTATGATAGATATGAAATAGGAAGAAAATGTTTAAAGGGTAATGGTAATGGGTGGAGGCAAGGAAAATGAAAGAAGGGAAATAAATCTGACGGTAAAAAGGAAAAAATGAAATATAAAGCTATGTATATAGAGGAGAAGGGGTTGAAGGACATGCAGGAGAATGGGAAATAATAAGAATCAAGATGTATCATGTACAGGTACAAATTCCCAATGAGGAATGTGATCATAATGTAATCTTAAAATGTATCAATAAAATTTTTTAAATGAAAAGAAAAATAAATGCAAAAACAGAAAATGGAGAATAATTATGTAAGGTTTCTGCATTTACATGGTATATGTAAGCATTGGTTTTCTAGAAATTCAATGTTAGAAAGGTAGTAAATATATTCTAATAAACAGTAAGGGTAGGCAAAAAACTCAAATGTACAAATGAACTTACCGAATAACCAACTAACATGACAAAAGGAGCTTCAAGTTCAGAATTAGAAATACAAAAAATGTTCGCAAAAAAAATCTTAACCAGCCAAATGTTGCAATATAATCTTTCAAGTTATTCCTGTAACATGAGAATCTGAAAATCCTTTTATAGTCTCACTTCAATTTCAGGTAAGAAACCTAACGTTTTCAACTGCCAGGTTTGATGGCCCATGCCTATAATCTAAGCACTCCAGAGACTGAGGCAAGTAGACTGCCATGAATTGGAGGCCAGTCATTGTTTGTCTCAAAAAAACAAAAAATAAAGGGGCTGGGGATTTAGCTCAAGGAGTACTGCGCCTACCATGAAAGCACACGGGCCTGAGTTCAATCACCAGTATCGAGGAAAAAAAAGGAAAAGGCCAGCTGGGTGTGGCACTTACCTGAGGCAGGAATTCAAGGCCAGCCTAAACTACATAGTAAACAAACAAAACCCTAAATTTTTTTTTTTTTTTGAGATAAGGTTTCATTCTGAAATTCAGGCTGGCCCTGGGCTTACTGTGTAATCCAGGCAGGCCTTGAAATCAGCAATCCTCCTGCCTCTGCCTCCCGAATGCTGAGATTATTAGGTATGAGCCACCATGCTTGGCATTGTGCTATGTGGTTGCTGGTGATTGATCCAGGGACCTTACACTTGCTAGGCAGGCGCCAGAACCACTGAGCTAAATCTCCAGCCCAAAACCCTAATGTTTTCAAAGACTGTCTATCTTACCCCAGTTACTAATTACTGACAAGAGTCAAGACCTGAAGCAAGTGTCCTGACTCCAGTATATCAGTCACAGTGATAATTAAATTGTAGCACTTTCAATTTCTGTAATTTCAATAAAAGGTACAATATCCATATTAAAAACATGAGGTAATTTTATAAGTGGAATAGGCTTTTAAGTACTACTTTCAGTCAAATATCCAGGGGGACTGGAAGCTGATGGGAGTCGTAAAAACAGTTTGGGAAGATACTATGCTCATCAAGAAACAAGTAGAAAACAAAAGATACAAAAAAAACTTCATCTCACCTTCTGAAAGTTTTCGTTTCCCCAATCTCTCAGTAAGACTCAGTCTAACCAAAGGTTCTTCTCCTAAAATGGCAAAAACAGAATTTCTCTACTGTTAGCCAAGTTCTCTGTATCTGGTAGCTACTAATAAGTACAAACTATGTTCTCCCACTAGCTTGAGTCCATCTAGGAACTGTCTTGAAAATCAGGTCTCAGTCTTAAGGAAAACTATCACATTTAAAAAAAAAAACAAAACAAAGAAACTTTAAAAATTTAAAGTCAGTGGGCGTGGTGGCTCATGCCTGTCATCCCAGCACTTGGGAAGCACAGACAGGAGGATTGCTGAGTTCCAGGCTTGCCTGGGCTACATAGTGAGCTCAGGGCCAGCCTGAACTACAAAGCGAGACCCTGTCTCAAAAAAATAAAATAAAATAAAGTCAAGTGCACAGTCCAAACAAAAGCAATACCACAGTATTAATTTTTTTCTTTTTTTTTTGAGACAGGGTCTCGCTTTGTAGTTCAGGCTGGCTCTGAGCTCACTATGTACTCCAGGCAAGCCTCAAACTCAGCAATCCTCCTGTCTCTGCCTCCCGAGTGCTGGGATTACAGGCGTGAGCCACCATGCCCGGCACTGTGGTATGTGGTATTGATTGCTGGTGGGCGTGAGTCTCCTCGCCCAGCACTGTATGTGGTTACCGGGGATTGAACTCAGGACCTTGAGCTTGCGAGGCAGGCACCAGAACCACTGAGCTAACCCTCTGGCCCAGTATTATTAATAGCAGCCAAGCAGAAGATAGACTGTGTCCTTAACCAAGTGGTTATAAAGCCCGAGCTATAGTTTAACTTACGTACTTTGGTTATATATATAAAACCTTGTTACCCCAGCAAGACAGAACTCTTCCTACCGACCCTTTACTGTTTGAATGGCATAAACATTTAAATGTACCAATATACCACAAATTATTTACATCCTATTTCTTACTAGATTTAAAACTAGAATTACATTTTACTGGAACTCAGAGGGTTTACTATAGTTTTACCCACAATAAAAAGTCAGTAAGTTTGGTGAATGAATACAAATGAAAAGCAAATGTAAAAATGTATATAAAACAGTGAAAGCTGCTTGAATAAGAATTTCAACATTGGGCCGGAGATTTAGCTCAGTGGTTCCAGTGCCTACCTCGCAAGTGCAAGGTCCTGAATTCAATCCTGGTAACCACATACAATGCTGGGCGTGGTGGCTCACGCCCACCAGCAGTCAATACTACATACCACAGTGCTGGGCATGGTGGCTCACACCTGTAATCCCAGCACTGGGGAGGCAGAGACAGGAGGATTGCTGAGTTCCAGGCTTGCCTGGGCTACATAGTGAGCTCAGGATCAGCCTGAACTATGAAAGCAAGACCCTACCTCAAAAAAAAAGGAAAAAAGAATTTCAACATTTATTTGTTTGTATTGGGGATTGAACTCAGGACCTTACGCTTGCCAGGTAGGTATGGTGACATTGAGCTAAGTACCCAGTCCTCAACATTTTAAATACTAGAGTCAAATACAAGTTCTCTCTTACCCATACCTCTTCCCTTCTTGTTTCTCATGTTATTGAGAAATGAACACAGGGCCTGGGCACTGAGCTACCTACCCATCAAGACTTTTTTTTTTTTTTTTGAGACAGGGTCTCGCTTTGTAGTTCAGGCTGGCTGGCCCTGAGCTCACTACGTAGCCCAAGCAAGCCTGGAACTCAGCAATCCTCCTGTCTCTGCCTCCTAAGTGCTGAGATGACAGGCGTGAGCCACCACACCTGGCACTGTGGTATGTGGTATTGACTGCTGGTGGGTGAGAGTCTCCACGCCCAGCATTGGATGTGGTTACCAGGGATGGAACTCAGGCGCCAGAACCACTGAGCTAACCCTCCAGCCCCCATCAAGACTTTTTCTAACATCTTTTTTTATTTTTTTTTGCAGTACTAGGGATCAAACTCTGGTCCTTGTGCATCCAAGGTTGGCACGGTACCACTTCAGCTAAATCCCCAGCCCTTTTCCTAATATCTTAAAATAGGGTTTCATTAGTTGTCCAAGTTGGGCTTGCACCTGTGATCCTCTTACCTTAGCCCCAGAGAGCTGGGGTGTGCTACCCCACTTGGCCTCTTTTCATCCTTATATTCAATTAAGATACTACTAGTCTTCCTGCAAGATTATCAAAAGTTTTTTTAAAAACACCCCAGAATTTTGCATTTCCAATTGTATAAAAGTAGAAGTAGGGCAATTGTAGGGTCCACCTACGCTTTACCTTGTTTGTTCGACAGAGTTACTGTCCTCACCACAGTTCGAACATTCTCTTTTTCAGGACCTGGAACAGGCTGAGGTTGGAGTAGCAGACTGGAAACACTTGAAGAACTTTCTGAATAAGACAAGTCAAAAACAATAAATGATTTGTGAAAATAAAGTTATCACAAGGTAAGAAATTTTGATTCTGTAGCTAGTTAAATCCAATGAAGATTGGTCTGTTACTACAAGTTAAGCAACCTTTGTGTACATGTTTGTCTATAATGAAATGGCATAATAGGTGGGGAAGCCTTGAGCACAATGTGAAAACAAAATATAAGACTGAGCCAGACATGGTAATACACACTGTAATCCCAGTCCAGGACTGACACTAGAAGGCTGAGAAAGGAGGATCTTAAATTTGAACCCTGCCTGGACAACTTTGTGAGATCCTTTCTCAAAATAAAAATGAAAAAAGAGGTTGAGGATATACATCAGTGCAAAAGCCTGAGGTTCAATTTCTGGTACTGGGGGAGAAAAAGGCTAACATTATTCTACAGTTAACCTCAGAATCATGTTAGCCACCAGGTGTGTCAATCCAAACTTTTCTGTCTAAATTTAATTATCTATAAATGAAAAGTTCAAATACAGTAAGCTTTTAGAGTTCTTAGTATCAACTATTTGCCTCTCTGCATAGTAACCATTTTATACCTGATCTGTATTTTTTTTTTTTTTTT
>PVIC010054107.1:0-11638 GCA_004025085.1 Thryonomys swinderianus
CCCACATTGTCACTTTTCTGTGGGCCTGAAAACTATGCAGCTAGCTTTGTTTCACATTTTGTGCACATAAAAATATCCAATGTTTATTGAGCCCATTCTGGTGCTCTGGGTGTTGTTAAATAATGCTCCTAAATTATTTCATTTCAGATTCAGAGCTATCCTAAAGTAAGTAATATTTTCATATCCACATATAAATAAGAATTTCAAGGCTTAAAGAGGCTGGGTGTCTTGGTCAAAGTCACTGACCAAGAATCAGAGTAAAATTAAGCCAATTGATTTCCAGGTCCTAGGATTTCAACTTTCTGATGCATTTCTTCAGCTATGCTAGTGATGGCCAACCATACATCTCACTGATGGCAATGCTCAGGCCTTTGCCAAATGGATAGTCCTAAGGTTTGGATCTTCTTGCACATAATGTGAGGTATTTTCAACCAAAAGATACAGTACTTTTTAAAAAAAACTAAATAGAAAAGTCCTCAAATTCTTTGAATGATGCCAGCTGCATTAACATACAAGAAGAGTCTTAAGAGAGTTGTGGACAGTACTTCCTTAGAGACCTGTAAATAAGGAAGGAATTAATTTTCTCGAAAGAATATATATATATGGAGAGAGAGAGAGAGAGAGAGCGAGGGAGATAGATAGAGAGAGAGAGAGAGAGACAGAAAAAACGATCTGGAAAATCTTGATTTTGAACCCAGACAACACACTCCAGACTTGAACACAAAAAACAAAAAAATTAAAATTAATCCTCTTAGTTTCTTTGGGTAAGTTCTTTTCCATACTTCTCCTGCTTTCTTTTTTACTTGCTCAGCACATAGTTATGGGGTTAAGCAAAGGATACCTTTTCATCTCTGTGGGTTTTGAGGCACAGTTGTCTGTACAAAGTTCAGGGCTGTCTGCCAATACCATAGGCTTTGGCTCTGCAGCACAGATGTATGCCTCAACTTACCGGGTAAATCAGCTCTGGGATACCAGTCTTTCTCATATTGACAAAAGATCTTAAAAGAAATCTGATATGAACATGTCTGTCCAAATGTACTTCTGACCAAAAACCACATCTAACTCCGTGGCTGAGTTGGTAGTGGGGCCACTCAAGCCTTTGGAAGTTTGAAGTAGATGTTTTTAATCTTGTTGTGATAAAGCCAGCAAGCTCATACATCTCTGTCTTTTCTATATGATGGAAGCATGGGGAATATGTTATGATAAAAATCTCAATTATGCCTTCCACCATCTGTTAATAGCATGTGCTTGTGGACACGTTGCCAGGAAATAGTGAGAACAAAGGAATGAAAGGCCCTCATTCCAGAGAAATGTCTCTCAACTCACGCTGCGGCTCCCTGGTTTGGTTACAGATGTGTCGGTCTCCTCAGCACCAGTCCCGCATAGCACCAAAGGCCATGACCTTGGGGGAAGCTAAACTTACCCCAGACCTTTGGAGAAGATGGACTCAGGGCTGAGCAATACTGGTGTGTTTCTTACAAGTCTAGAATTGAAACAGAAACAGAGAATCAACTAACTCCAATTCATATGTGTATGTAAGACTGGCTTACTGACAAAGCCATCTTTAAAAACCAAGCTCCGAGGGAAAAGCACGCACATGGCATGTCTTGAATCAAGTTTTAGCTTTAATTAAAACTTAAATATGTGTGTAGGAATCATGATACTTCATCAAATCAGGGATTTTTTTTTTCCTTTCTAAATGACTGACAATAGATAGGGCCAGTGATTTAGCTCAAGTGGTACAGTGCCTACCTTGGAAGTAGGACTAGAGTTCAATCTCTGGTACCAAAAGACAAAAAAAAAAAAAAAAGATTTGTGCCAACTGATTGAGAATAACTATAATAGGCATGACTTTTTTGTAGGTCACTAATTTATATAGGTCATTAATTTCTATAGATCACTAAAAATCAAACATAAAACAATACACAGGACCACAGTTTCTACTTCTATCTAACTACACTAGGATCAGAGTCATAAGCTAATGAAAATATTACTATGAATTTAAGGTCTCTTTACTTTATAATACGATCCTGGAAAATAAGTGAAGACCTTTAAGAGCTGTGTCTATAGCAATATAAGAAGAAATTTATTGAGCTCCAGGAAACCGACATTGTATAACAAAAGATCCCTGATTTTCTCATTATGACAATAAGGGATCATGTCACTCAGACATCCAGAAATTCTTCAGTAGAAATATGTCTGCAGTATGTGTTTTTTATATCTATGTGTAAAATAAAATGAAATTGGAACCTTGTTTTTGTTTGCAAGCATCCCTTTGACACTGCCACTGAAATTAGGACAGTTTTCTTCTGGTTCCACTCTCACGTGATACCTGTGCCCTTACCTTGCCAAAATTTTCTTCTTCCCTTCCAGCAAACACTTCTCTGCTCAAGTCTATGGGCACTGCTTTTCTTTGCCAGAGGAGCTGAAGGCTCTCGCACATTCTCCCTGAAGTCTGGCTGCCCACAAGAGGGAAGTCACTTTCGCCATCTTGATTAAAATAAAACTTGTGCAGTCTACTCATGCAGATGAAGAAATTGATGCTCCACAAGTGAAAGACCATGACATGGTTTCTTAGAGTAGCTGCTGGGAACAGAACTCTCAGTTCTCATTCTAGTAGTCCTCCTACCACCTTTCT
Source organism: Thryonomys swinderianus (assembly GCA_004025085.1). Taxonomy (NCBI): domain Eukaryota; kingdom Metazoa; phylum Chordata; class Mammalia; order Rodentia; family Thryonomyidae; genus Thryonomys; species Thryonomys swinderianus. Next base: position 2,639 of record PVIC010054107.1, read on the forward strand.
GTCTTCTCCCATTCGTCTTTCCACCTCCCCACTCATTCCTTCCTTCATCCTGCCAGAATTCTTGGAGTCCATCAAATCGTGGTTGTTATTCTTTACCCCCTTTCTCACAGTCCTGAAAGAGGGAACGATGGTTTGGGTTTTTTTGTTTGGTTGTTTTTTTTTGGTGGTACCAGGGATCAAACTCTGGCTCTTGTGCTTCCAGGGCAGGTGCGGTACCGCTTGAGCTAAATCCCCAGCCCTAAGAGAGAACAATGGAAAACCCTTTTCTTCCACTGTCTCTTCCTCTGTCCTGTCCCTCTGTCACCCCTGTGCACAAAATTAAAACTATTCATGCTTAGGTGGGTCATTTTTTAAAAATGGATTTTTAAGTTGAGCAAAGCAACATCTACTTCTTGTGGAATACTTGAAAGACATTTTTTTTTTTTTTTTGAGACAGGGTCTCGCTTTGTAGTTGAGGCTGGCCCTGGGCTCACTATGTAGGCCAGGCAAACCTCGAACTCAGCAATCCTCCTGCCTCTGCCTCCCGAGTGCTAGGATTACAGTCGTGAGCCACCACACCCAGCACTGTGGTATATGATATTGATTGCTGGTGGGCTTGAGTCACCACGCCCAGCATTGTATGTGGTTACCCAGGATCAAACTCGGGACCTTGCGCTTGTGAGGCAGGCACTGGCACCACTGAGCTAAATCTCTAGCCCTGAAAGACATTTTAATAAATTGAACAAAAAAAAGTCACAACTCAAAGATAACGGTGTTGAAGACAGTGGTCTATTTTCTTCCTCATTTTTTTCCACATAGAGACCTATATGTTTTAATAGAGACATACGTTTCTTACTTTTCTTATACTTTTCTTAAGTTTTTTCTTACATTCCTAAAATTATTTGAAAGTGCAAATTCAATAATTGCCTTCTGTTTTATTATATCCTACACATGGAAAAGATTTCAGACTACGTGTACTGGTTGGTAATTTTTAATTGATTCTATGTTAGATGTAGTACACTAGCTCTCTGGGTAGGTAAGTGGGGGGCTGATTTGTAATATTTGCCAGTTTCTATGGTGTGACTATGTCCAGTGTAGCTGATATGAAGTTACCTCACAAAATTTCCTAAAAATGTAAAAGAAACATCTCTCATAAACAGGCAGGGGCCAGTTTCAACAAACCAGTAACTTCAAAAGGTCTTTGAAAAATATAATGAATGTTTAAAATTTTAACATTTCTTAAGTAAAAGACATATTGCCATTAATCTCCAGCACCACCCCCTCTCTTCCCCTAATATTTTGTCACTTTCTGAAGTGGTTCGGGAAACTCTCTCTGGTGTCTTTACACAGTGTGACGAAACTTACAGTAAATGCGGCAGCCAAGTGTCATCAAAGCAAAGGCAGCTCATAAAAACATTACAATATGTCCTCATCCACCTGATTCATCCGAATTGGCAACCTGCAACTTGGCTCTTCCCCAAAGTCAAAATAACCATGAAAGGTAAACATTTTACATCAGTTCAGGACATTGAGACAAACTGCAATGGTGTGAATAAAGACACAAAAGAGGACTTCAAACCCTGCTTCAGAAAGTGCAAGAGTGATAGGGTGTGTTGAAAGGGAGGGAGAGTATTTTGAGGGAGATTAGTGGCAATTTATCTTTTATTACAATAATATTTTAAAAAATTTTAAACATTCACTGCATTTTTGATCACACAGCATGTATGTGAAATGATATAAAATTGCACTGTTTCTGCCCTCAAGAAGCCAACAAAGGCAGCAAGGGCCCATGATGAGGAAAGAAATGCCCCTGACACCCATGCTTGCTTCTGTTCTAACCCTGCCTAGTTACACCTGTGCTCCAAGCTGATCGTACTTACTTCTCTGACTGAAGTCCTGTCTGTAATAAGGACCCCAGAAAAAGACTGGCATCCACCTGAAATATCCTTCAGTACTCTTTCTCACATGCCTTCCTTCCCTGGTCAAATCAGAATTACTTTCCCTAGGCTTTGACTTCCTGCTTCTCGTTCACTCCTAATGGTTTCCAGTTGTGTGATTTTGTCAGGTGTGATTATGTATGTTCAAACATGGAGAGGACAGTTAATCTGAACACTATAAAACAAAAGTAGGGCTGGAGATTTAGCTCAGTGGTTCTGGCGCCTGCCTGGCAATTGCAAGGTCCCTGGTTTGATCCCGGAAACGACATACAATACTGGGCATGGTGACTCATGCCTACCAGCAATCAGTACCACATACCACAGTGTCAGGCATGGTGGCTCATGCCTGTAATCCCAGCACTCAGAAGGCAGAGGCAGGAGGACTGCTGAGTTTGAGGCTTGGCTGGGCTACCTAGTGAGCTCAGAGCCAGCCTGAACTACAAAGTGAGACCCTGTGGAACTTCATGGGTAGGTGGGAATAACTCTATAGGTATCTGTTCACTCACTGCTGACTTAGTCCCCACAAAAAGAAAAAAGGTCTTAAAACCATGGCATTAAGTTTAAATGCAGAATTTTTCTGAAACTTGTCTATAGTATGATTCAAAAGGCCACCAGTTTTAAAATAAATATTTCAAATTTAAATTTGTTTTGTCCTGTATATTACCACATTATTATAATCCTTGTTCTTCTTGTCTAGGTAGAAAGTTAAAATTGCAGATTCCATCTGAATTCATGTTGCTTTCCCACAAATTATAATACAGTATTTACATATGATGGGACTCTTTTTTTTTTTGTACCGGGAATCAAACTCAGGTCTTCACACCTGCTAGGCAGGCACTTAAGCACTGAGCTACAGTGCTGAGCTAGTTGGCCTGTGTGATGGGACTTCTTAACAAGCTTTTATTACCTTAATAAAAACCAATCTGAGTACACAGTGCACAGCAGTACAGGAAAGACTATTTGGAAGTTGGTTATTTCATAAATAAAGCTTAAGAATCCAAAGGTCCTAGATTGAAGTCACAGCTCCCTATTTGCTAGCTATGGCTTGAATTATTTAATCTTCTGAGCCTCCCTTTCCTCACTTCTGTATGTGGATAACAATCCGCTTTTCTGTAGGGCAGCTGTGAGATACAGCAGTTGCCTCTTACGTGCATGTCTGAGTTCCTTAGTGTTTCCTATTCTCCTCCACCTTTCTTGCTGTCCTTATACTCTAAGGATGGAAGTTGACAAATACCCTATAAAAGGCCAAAGAGTGAAAGCTGTATGATCTCTGTCATAACTATTCAGTTTTTTATTGTAGCATGAGAGCAACCATAGACCATATATAAACAGTGAGTATGACTGTGTTTCTTTAAAATTTTCTTTATGACATTGAAATTTAAATTACATATACTTTTCACATACCACAAAATGTTAGCCTTTTTATCTGCCAACTACTGTAATTTCTAAAAAGCATTCTTAGCTCCTAGAGGTATATATTCAGAACAGGTGGGTGAACCAGATTTGGTTTCAGGCAATCATTCACTGACCCACCTGAAGAGCATTTCCATGCATTTCAGGCTTCTATCACCCTAGTGGTCCCAGAGAGGTCACACTTCTTGTACAGTAACTGGCTTCCCACAGCAAGTATTCTGAGAGGCAGGAAGTGGAAAAAACTAAGATCTTAAGGGCTGATCCTGAAACTGGCACAGTAGAATTTCTGCCATAATTTCTTGGTCGAAATTGTCACAGAGCCTCCAAGATTGGCTGAGAAACAGAGTTCTTAATAGGAGAATGACTAGGTCACACTGCAGAAATGTCACATGGAAGTGACGTAGTCATGAGGTTAACACATATAGTTAACTATGAGGGTCAAGAGCAGTGTTTATAAAGTACCTGTCCTGTGGTTGGAGCACATCAGTGAATGTTCACTCACAGTCTATAAATAGTATCACTCCTAACTTCAAGAGAGGAGCAAATAGCGCTGAGACTCATACTGAGCTTCTTAGAGGGGAAAGGTAGTGAAATTGTGGACAAAAGAGCAAAAGAAAAGATAGATAATAAGAAGTAGCAAGATAGATTTTGTACAATTGGGAAGTGGGTCAAGAGATGGGAGAAAAGAAGGAGGGAAGGAAAAGAGGGTGAAAAAAAAATTAAGACATGTTATGTACAAGTATTAACACCCTGTAAGGAATGTGATCATTATATAATGCAAACACATATTAATAAAAGTGCAGACTAAAAAAAGGAAAAGTGATATATAAAAATACTCAGGTAGAAAAACAACTTTCATATGTTTGTAATAATTTTATTTTGATTATTATTATGTCATGGTTTGGAAATAATTTATTGATTTTACTTATCATAGGCATTTCTAGGACTCCTAAACTTGGGGTCTAAAATCTAGTAGATGTCAAATCATAAGATCTAATAACTTTAGGAATACAGAACTGATATATTGGATAGAAAAATATTTTTAAAAACAGGGTTTATTAAAAAGTATGTGTATAATAAATCAGTATGTATAAATAAGTGAAAATATATATATTCAGTCATGTTCACAAGGTAATTAAAATATGAGATAAATTTTCCAGTTGATTTACATGTTTAAAAAATAATTAATACGCCAGGCGTGGTGGCTCACGCCTGTAATCCCAGCACTTGGGAGGCAGAGACAGGATTGCTGAGTTTGAGGCTTGCCTAGGCTACATAGTGAGCTCAGAGCCAGCCTGAACTACAAAATGAGACCCTGTCTCAAAAAAAAAAATAATAATTAATAAACTGGGTGTAGTGGCTCACATCTATAATCTCAGCATTTGGGAGGCTGAGGCAGGAGGATCACTGCAAGTTTGAGGCCAGCCTGAATTACAAAACTAGACTCTGTCTTTGAAAGACCAAGAAACAGGGGGCTGGGAATTTAGCTCAAGTGGTACTGCACCAACCTTGAGTGTACAAGGGCCGGAGTTTGATCCCCAGTACTGCAAAAATAAATAAATAAATAAACAAACAAACAAATAAATCCCTAATAAACATATGTCAGGTACACTTTGCAGAAATAAAATGCTAGTAAATGGAAAGTTTTGACATTGATAACTGTAGTAGTAATTCCACAACAGAAAAGCAACTGGTTCAGAATTGTCTTAGTGTGCACCTGAAAAACTTTTGGGACATGTTGATTCTCACTGGCCTCAGCTGGTGGGTTTCTAAAATAAGGCAACAGATAAAAGGATCAAGACATGAATAAAAGTGCCAAACGAATTCAAATAAACTAGATTCTCAATCTATAAATCTTGAATCTTGCTGTTTGATCACCCTTATCAGGCAGAAGCCTGAGAAAATAAAAGAGCTCTCCATCCTGCCTAAAGGTCAAGGACACTCTTGTCTTCATGGGCCTCACACTCCTCCCAGGAGGACTCTGCTGAGAATGCAAAGAATGGTTTCTTGGTGTGGATCAAACTCCTGCTTGAAGATTTGGACCACTGTGAGCAGTTTGATGTAATTCAGCCACTAGGCAAAGTCTTGTTAAGAATCTCAGCATACTGTATTTTTAAGTGAGAAAAACAGGGGCAAAGCCCTAAGTACAATGTGATATGATTTTTATCAAGCAACACCAGATAAATATGCATGGAAAATTTATCATAAGGCCTTGCCAAGCATAATGGAGTTGTCTCTGTGTAGCAGAATTTGAAATGACTTACTGACCTGTTTCCTTTGACTTTCTTTGTTTTCTGAGTTTTTTGCTGCATTTGTTGGTCCTAAAATAGCAAATTTATTTTAAAACATAACTAGAACAGGAAGAGATAAGCAAATAATAAAACAATATTGAGTAAATAAAACATTTATTTGCCAATAATTGCTAAATAAATCTGTGCTCTATCTTAGTATATTTCAGTGTAGCCACAATGTTGTGTGAAACAATTTTAATTTTATGTTTATATGAGGCTCAATTAGAAAATATATTGTATAACTATTAGGTATAGATATACATCATGAGCTAATCGAAATTTATTTCCCTAAAATGCCTCTAAAATCAGTTTCCAACATATAGACTTTTAACAAACTTGAGTCTTATAGCTTACATCACTTAAAGATAGGTCTTTTTAAAAAAATATCATCATGATAGAAACCATACCATCATATATGAATTATGAAGTTATTGAAAGAGGATGCATAAGATCAGGTATGATATACACATCTGTAATCCTAGCACTCTGGGAAGCTGAGGCAGGAGGATCACAACTTTGAATCCATCCTGGGGAACCTAGCAACTTAAGACCTTATCTCGAAATGAAAAGTAAAGACAGGCTGAGGATGTAGCTCAGTGGGAAGGCCCTGGATTCGAAGTCCAGTGTCACCAAAAACAAACAAATAAACCAAAAGGCTATAGTGAAATGGACTGAGAATGGAAGCAGGAAGTCAATTAAATCACCAAAATATGCGCTATTTTTTTAAGGAGAAAAGGCGCTGAAGTTCAAATTTTTCAGCATCCCTTAAGTTGTGTGGATCCCGAGACACTCCAGTAAGGCAAAGCATTTGCTATATCCTGATTTCTTTATCTTTCACACTCTTGGCATCATCCGCCTCACATTCCTAAGGGGAGCTATTTACATGTTACATGGTATTTCCCGGTAAATATTCCTGCAATAAAGAGTGCCAAAGCCTTGCTCAGGCAGTGAATGTGCTAGAAGCAACTCCAGATCTGTACTGTAGAAATATTACTTTGATTTAGACTTGTACCAACCATCAGTACAATCAGTTACTAGTAAACTGATCTGATTATCACCATTGATAAAAAACAACCATCATTTCCTTACACTTGTTCTGTTTGCCTAGTCACTAAGCAGTCATCAGTCACAAGCTATACAAGTTGGAAGGAAGACAAAATCTTGTTTCACCAATAGCACCATGAACTCTCTGATAATATTTCTGTTATATAGCATTTTCAGAAATCTCTACTTTATTGCACCACTGAAATGAGATCTCTTGGTTTAGACCAATATTCCGTGACTTTGTAGGAAACAGAACGGCTCCGTGTATATAATAAGACCTGTAAGTCAGTCTGGGACTATATATCCTCAAGATGCATTACTTCAGTTGGCTGCTATTGAATTTTGCTTGGCTCTCCTGCGCTGTCTCAGCTCTCCAATTACTTCACAATGCCTGATTGGACCGCTGATGGCACTCAGTTAGTGATACATTCTTGTCCTCACAGAGTTTGTCCACATCAAACTGTTGCTGAGTGATGTGTACACCAGGAACTTGGCGTGCGAGTGCCAATCCCCATGGATCCTCAAGAACCAGGAACTGACTATTGTTTCTGTGGTAAAAGCAAATCGAGCAAGAAAGAACCCTTCACAGGTTTAGGTCCGTTTGCCTCACTCACAATGGAGAAGTGTATACTGGTCACTCAGAGCCTACCCAAATTCACTGAAATTTGGTTTTTTTATTCCCTTGTACATTAACTCAAATATTTGTTAAATACTGACAATATACAAAGCTCAGCGCAGTGTTTTCTTGTATGAACTTGTAAAGGACACACCTCCAACCCTCAATAAATTTACATTCCATGCCAGTTTGTGGTCTTCTTAGTATAGGCAATTTCTCTTTAAAGGAACAATTCAGCCTAAACCAGGGGCCTACTTATTTCAAGAAATATTTGAAACTGCTTAACTTTTCTGTGATTTCTTTTTTTTTTTTTTTTTGAGACAGGGTCTCGCTTTGTAGTTCAGGCTGGCTCTGAGCTCACTATGAAGCCCAGGCAAGCCTCGAACTCAGCAATCCTCCTGCCTCTGCCTCCCAAGTGCTGGGATTACAGGCGTGAGCCACCACGCCAGGCAACTTTTCTGTGATTTTTTCTGGAAAGAACTACAGAGTTTTATGTAGAAAATTAAATTGTTGATCCCTGGGTAAAAAGGCAAGTTCCTGCAGTTCTTCCCTTGAACACTAGGTGTTAGGAGATGGGGATAGGCCAGTGGCTTTCTGAAGAGAAACCTTAATCCGCACGGCCAGTAAGGGTTAATATAAATAGCCATTCATCAAAATGACATGTGAAAGAACACAACACAGCTACCAGGGAACTCTCACTCACCCACACGCTGAGATTTTCCTTAACCAGTGGAACACTCCAGTTTCTTTATTTCTCATCTCCTGGATCCTCTCTCCATGATATTTCTGCTCTTCCGCTCAAATTGCTGTATTATTAGTTGTTCTGATATCTCTGGAAACACAGTGTAATCTCCTTCAGAGACCAATACACGTTATTAAATGTCTATTCCAGAAACTCCTCTATTGCGCCTGTCATCAAGGGAGAGAGAAGTACATTTGCAGAGGACATCCAGGAAGACAGGCTCTGCCAGCCCCAGGTCCCAAAGGAAAGATCGAGTCTTCTAGCAAGCAATGCAAATAATAGTGGCAGTACTCTCAGCACAGTTTATCTTATCATTGATTTCCATTTACTTCTATCCTCTTAATTAAATTAGGTCACAATACCATGACAGATTGTAGGAGTCCCAGAAGGACAAGATCTGTGGCAAGCAGAGAGAAATCCCAAACAGGCATACTCGAAAAATAAACCCAGAAGGGCCAGGGCTTTATCTCATGGGGTAGAGTGTCTGTATCCCTAGCCCAAGTACCAAAACACAAACAAAACAAAGATAGCACAAATGGGAGTGTATAAAATGTTCACATTCTAACTCTTTTCTTAAATGAAATGATCCTCAGAGGTAAGAGGAATAAATACTAATTGCAAAAAACCCACACACAATGGAAAAAGGAGATTTAGACACTAAAAGTGAGAGTAGAAAGGTCATGAAAATAAGTACTAATGTGCATATAAAAATATAGCAAAAAAGGACCGGAGGGTTAGCTCAGTGGTTCTGGCGCCTGCCTCGCAAGCGCAAGGTCCTGAGTTCGATCCCCGGTAACCACATATAATGCTGGGCGTGAAGACACGCCCACCAACAATCAACACCGCATACCACAGTGCCGGGCGTGGTGGCTCACGTCTGTAATCCCAGCACTTGGGAGGCAGAGACAGGAGGATTGCCGAGTTCGCGGCGGCTTGCCTGGGCACCATAGTGAGCTCAGGGCCAGCCTGAACTACAAA